>JZKD02S1906520.1:555152-575082 GCA_000966675.3 Picea glauca | reverse complement strand
TCTAGAAGATCAAAATTATCTATATGTTTTTCCAAGTGTAAAGAAAAAAATAAGCATTGCTAAGATAAGAACAAATTCTCATGAGCTCCATAGTGAAACTGGGTGTTGGTCAATTTCTAAAACACCATGAGATGAAAGAGTGTGTCACCTTTGTGACACTAAGAAGGTTGAAGATGAAAAACATTTTCTCTTAGATTGTCAAACGTATGCCCATACTAGATCTCATTTTCAAAATATTTGTTGCACCACCAACCTTCCTAGCCTCTTAACTCAACAAAAGTATGGTGATATTGGAAAGCTTCTCTTAATGTTTTTCGAGCATAGAAACAAAATTCTAAAGAACCGCAAGTAATCACTTACCCTCTTAAGGTCCGATAGACCAATTTGGTCTTAGCGGATGTTAATCATCATCATCATCATCATCATCATCATCATCATATATATATATATATATATATATTTTAATTTTTTCATATATATAATTTTTTCCTTTTTAGTTTTTTAAGTTTTTTCTTTTATTTATTTTTTATGTATAAATTTGGTTTTTTATTTTTTAATTTTAATTCATTTTTTTCATAGTTTTTATTAAAAAAGAAAAATAAGTTAGATTTTTTGTTTTTAAAATGGATTTTTAAGTTTTTTTTTTCCAATTTATTTATTTTTTAATATAAATTTTAAAAAATAAAAAATAAAAATTTGAGCAATGATTTATGAGACGATTTTGAGTTTTTTTTTTTATCGATGATGGTACCAATTGTCGAGGTCACGGTTTCAATTAAGTTATAATCTTAACTCCAAAAAAAACACAATGCTACTGGTAGCATTGCTTTTTTATTCGAGGGTAAATTTTAAAGTCTTTGTTTACAATGACATCACAATGACATCAGTTGTCAATGCGATGAGTTTGAATTTTAACCATTGTAAAAATAAGGTGTTTCTGGTAGCACCATTTTTTGATTTAGGGGTAAAAATAGCACTCTGAAAAAACGAGAACTCTAGAGAGTTATCGTTAAGTTGGTAACTTTGTTTTAAGTAGGGTGTAATCTAGTGAATGCATTTAATGGTGCTATAAGGAGACAAATTAAGAGTCGGTGCTATATGAAATTTGCCTTATTAATTGGATAATGCAAGTATAATATGGGGACACTAAGATTAAAAGTGTGAATGATTCAAAGATTGTGATTAACGATGACATGTAACAACGTTGATGGTATGATTCTATATGATGATAACCATGAATTATTCTTAATTATGAATGCCAATTTCAAGGATTTAAATTGATGGGGAATCAACTTGACGATGCTATGACTCATTAGCTACTCATTGATTAAATGATGATTTTAATGACTATACAACAATGAAATATCAAATAGAAAGATTAATGACGTTGAAACCTTATGAGCTAATAGTATCAATAATGTAAAATCAAATATTAGTGTTGATAATTATGAGACTTAAATGGTTGATGCATGAGTGTTATTTTCAATTAACACTCGATAATGACCAAGGTAGACTGATGATGATTCAATGGAATTAACTATGTTGGTGATGATCCAACAATATTAGAATTGATAAAATTGATAATGATGTTTGAGTATCATTAACACTAACTCGATGATCTTGGTCACGATGATGACCTATTGATGACCTAATGATTTGTGGCTAAATGACTATGTTTCTCATAATTGTCTTTATCAATACTCATGGTGGTATTAAGCAATTAACATTTTCACTATATAATGATCGTGTCCATCAATGAAGATCTAATAGAATTAATCCAAATGATTCAATGATGGATTTGATAATATTAATTATTGTGAAGGTATCGATGACTTGATCATATAAAGCTAATGACAGTATTTGCATCAATGATGTATACCCTTAAGTAGAGAATAATTTAAGAATCCATACTTATCAAGTGTAGAAACCTTGGTGAATTTTATTAATTCTTAAAATGCCAACCATAAAATGTTTGGTGATATTTTTGTAAAAATAATCAAAATTTTAAGGAATTTTTATAATTTCTAGAAAATTTTGGCAGTTTTTAAAATAAAATAATTTTATCCTATAGAATTTGGGCGAAACATTTTACAAAAAATATAGAAATTGAGGAATTTTTTTTGGGGGGGAAATATGGAAAATTAGTCTATGGGAAAGAATTTACCCCCTAAATATTTCCATCTCACCAAGTAGGACTCTAGAGTTATTAGTATGACGATAAGGAAATCTCTAACCACCAATGTTTCGATGACAAATTCAAAGTTAATATCGATGATTGGATCCTTGGATTAATGGTTGGGTACAAAAATAATGATTGGGATGAGAGTGTTATGTTTCAAACTTAAATTAATGATAACCCTAAGAATTTGATGTTGATGATATAACTAACATTAATTGTCGAATATATGATATTATTAGAATTAGGGAAAAAAATAGAAAACAATAATGCTTTTAAATTTCTGTTCACTAGATCAACACATATGAGAAAAAAATTAACAGATCTAAAGTAAATTCTGAGTATAAACACAATTTAAGAGTGTAAAAACAAACCTTTATCTTACCTCCTGGTCAATGAAGGATGTACCTGTCACATGTGTGGATGCAGACCTCTTGAATATGCTCAGAAAATTAGTTTAGGTTCATGGATCAAACCTCTAGGATTTGATTTGTCTCATATAGACTGAAGGACAGTTTTTCCAAGGTATAGACCACAAAAATGATGTTGTCCACAGTAGATACAACAACAACACCACAAAAGGAAACAAGACTTCCAAAAGGAACAACAATACTTTCCACAAATGAAACAATAATACCCTCCATAGAAAATATATTCAGCACAGGGATAAAGGGGACAACAAGTAGAATACCCCATAGGAGCCCCAACATCCCTAGCGGCAGCCAAGAGAAGAGGTCACAACTCTCACACACCAAACTAGCAGCTCAAAAAAGGGGTTGCGACACCTATACTCAGGTTCATGGCTCTTATAGACAGGTCTGACAACCAAAGGAGGCACCACATGCACCTCATCCCTAGTAGACAGGTCTGATAACCAAAGGAGGAAACATATGCACATCATACACCAGCGGGCAATCAAGAAAAAGCTCCCAACAAACAATAAGACCAAACAAATCCCTCAGATCTGAAATTGATAAACCAAAAGGAGAGGTCGTACCAACTAAAGGAGAGAGTAACTAAGTTAGCCGCATCAATAGGAGAGTGAGAGTGAGTGTGTGTAATGAAATGCTAGAGGGTAGGGTTATTTTTATAGCTAGGGAGAGGGGTTAGGACTAATATAAAATATAATTAAATATTGACAATTAATTAATATAAATATTAATTAAATGTCGATTAATATTAAAGTAAATTATAAAAACTCCACCACATAAAACAAGAGGGAAAGAAAGACAACAAGCAAAGGGGGAACCTTTTAAGACAAAGTCAAGGGGGATCCACAATAGCAAAACATGTCAACATGAGTCTCATAATGACTTATAAACTTTTATCATCACTGCATAAGATGGTACATCAACAATGTGGTCATGTCCATATTCATAGGCACTCCTAGATCTCATGGACCATCCTGGGAGAAAGGAAGGGGATCACACATCAACACATATTGGTATTTCACCAAGATCTACCTGGTCAAAGACCAGGTTTCCCCAGAAGACATCTGAGGCTCCTAGAGCACATCTAGGGTCTTATCCACCAAGGTACAAGACCAAGGATCAACCCATGCATTAATCAAGGGTTCCCCGGAACACATCCAGGGGCCCCAGAACACATCTAGGGACTTATATCAACCACCAAGGAACACATCCAAGGATCAATCCAAGCATAGGGAAAGGATTCCCTAGAACACATCTAGGGGCCCTAGAACACATATAGGGACTTATTGCTTGGTCCAAGACCAAGAACCCCAGTCATATACTGGGATCCCTCACTAGGGTCTTTTTCCATGGCTCTCATTGCTTGGTCTCATACCAAGAAACCTCAGGAGTGTATTGGGGGCCCTAGTCCTCAGCTCGGGTCTTATTCCATCCTCCCGGAGAATGTCTCTTGAAGCTACACTAATTTCAACACTCCCTCTCAACAAGAGAGGCATTCTCAGCAACACCAAGCTTGTCTTGAAAGTACACAAACTTTGTCAAGGACAGTGGCTTGGTCAAAATATCTGCAGTTTGTTCTGTCGTCGGAACATAATGTATACTGAGAATGTTCTTCTGCACCATGTCCCGAACATAGTGGTATATCATCTTAATGTGTTTCGATCTGTCATGAAACACGAGATTCTCATAGAGCTTTATACAGCTCTGGTTATCACAGTGGATGACTGTGGGTTCCAGCTCAACACTGAACAAATCTGAAAGTAGCTTTATGAGAAACATTGCTTCTCTGCTAGCAGCACTTGCAACAATGTATTCTGCTTCTGTAGTGCTCTGGGCTATGGAGCCTTATTTCCTAATGGACCAAAAGATTATATTTGAACCCAAACTAAAGCAATATCCAGAAGTACTTTTCCGGTCCATTGTACCGCCCATCCAATCTGAATCTGTATTTCCATGAAGCATTACACCTCCACTAGAAGTGTATCTAAACCCATAGGATATAGTCCCCTGAACATATCTCAACATATGTTTAACATCAACCATATGAATATTCTTCGGTTCACACTTGAACTGGCTGAGGGCATTCATTGAATAACAAATGTCTGGTCTGGTATGTACAAGATACATCAAGGACCTAATGATATGCCGATATATGGTGGGGTATTGCAGATTTAAACCTATAGCTTGGTCTTGTAACTTCTTCAAGTTAGAAATCATCTGTGTGGATATGGACTTACAGTCCAACATGCCAAATCTGTGGAGCACATCAATTGCATACTTTCTCTGTGAGAGAAATATCTCACCTGGTTTTTGCCACACCTCTAAACCCAGAAAATAATGCATAAGACCTAAGTCTTTCATTTTAAATTTTGTTGAAAGATCCCTCTTAGTCTAAGCTATCAAATTTTCCTCTCCTGTGAGGAACAGATCATCCACATATAATACTAAGATAACATGATGATTCTATACAATCTTTATATAAAGATTGAGATCTACTATACTCTTTGTAATGTCCTCGGGCATCCATTCCAGGCCACGCTATGCCAGATAACTCTTACGTTCTCTCTGCGGAACATAATGTAACATACCCAACATCTAACTGATCTATGTCATATAAGTTTTTCGAACTGCATGCAATTAAAATATATATGCAGATAGAACTCTTGCGGAAGCATATATATATAAACTTAGACAGACAAATACATTATGTAAATGCACAGATTCATACTTAAAATGATAGTAAACATATGCATGCAACATATACATAAAATACCCATAAAATTACAGACAATTATAAACACACATAAGATAAACCCATAAATATAAGCATGTAAATAACAATGCAGTATGTAAATTTATCACCCATATTGGAACTTATCTTGGTAATAATGTCACCAACTGTATGCATACCTTCCACGAACCTCCCAGCCTTAGACCACATTGTTCATCACTCTCAACAGTGAGTCACCCCCGAGATGGGACTAAACTCTACCTGGGTAAAGGGATTCCTAACCAGGCTAAAGGCTCATAGACAACAAGAAGGACTCTGTCTCAAGTGCCGACTCAAACTAACAACCCACAGTCCCTCATTCCCCACATGCCTGTCCCACCCAGGAAGTGTGCCCCTTCTTTGCTCAACAATCCTTCGGTTTTCCCACTTCTTTTCCAGGCTTCAGCAACATGCCGGATAGGAAGTCTCAGAGCACTATAGCTGCAGTTCATCACCTTCGGGAAATCAATCCCTAACAATTCTCTCACCCAGAGAATTGCTCACGGGCCTGACAACCCGCTTCTTCAGTCCAGCTCCCAAGCTAACTAGATACACCAACACAATTGGCTATGGATATGGGTTCAGGTACAATCATGAAGATACAAAGGATAGCTCAATGGGTGTGAATACTCATGGATGATTGACTAGATGGTTGAATGATGGAAGGAATTATGGAAAATATGATAGGAAATGAACTAAGTCCCAACAATATGTATTCATGTCCCCAACTTGACACTTGTCATGTTGGGAGCTACTTTGGCCCACTTGTACCCAACTTTAGAACTTAGGATAAAATATTTATCCATACTTTATGATTTAATAAATATTAATATAATATTCATTTTTGGCTTAAGCTCCCTAGTGTATCCCCTTTCTTTAGCTTAGCTCATCCCTTTCCCTAACTAGTGGAGTTTAGTCCCCCATTTCTTTTATCGTGGTTGGTCTGCACGCAATGATGTATTTTATATTAATTATGAGACATGTACAAAAATAGGCGCACTGGCCTTTAACATCTAGGATCTCCGACCTAATCAAAACATAAGCATCCTATCTTATAATAACTTGGCTCACAAGCCTATAAAACAAAACATATACACAAAGGCTCCCTGGACTCAATATCACGCACACTTAAGTTGCTGTGCGCGGTATCCTGAAATGTGCACACTTCATCATTTTACTGCGCAATACATATGTGCACTATGCCATGAATGTGCATACAAATGATATCAAAATAGCTCACCAGCTTAAGTACATTTTCATTTACATTACAACTGGGTTCGGCCTAGGGATATTACAATCCCCTCCCCTTATTTATGCATTGTCTTCAGTGCATCGTGTACCCATATACAACAAAATTTCAAAAATCCTCAAAAAGATGCGGGTATTCTGCCCGCATTGCATCCTCATGCTCCCAAGTAGCGTCCTGAGGACCGTACTAGGTCCATTGGAACTTTACAAGCCCTATGGCTCGATTCTGAAGCTGTTTGATTTTACGGTCCAGAATGTGTGTCAAATGCACTTGGAAAGTGCCTTCTTGCTCCACCTGAATCACATTCCAATCAATAACATGATTAGCATCAGGTATATATTTCTTTAGCAATGATACATGGAACACATTATGAACAGACATAGATGTAGGAAATGCAATCATATAAGCAACTGGACCAATCCTCTCTAGGATTTCAAATGGCCCACAATAGTGAACTGTCAACTTTGAACAGTTTCCCAATTTCAGGGAACTTCTGTTGGCCTTCACTTTTAAAAATACATGGTCACCCACTTTAAATTCCCTGTGAGTTCCGCCCTTATCAACATAGTTTTTCTTCCTGTCTTGGACAACCTTTAAATTTTGTTTTATATTTATCATTTGTTCCTCCATTTCCCTGAGCAAATATGGCCCAACCACTGATCTGTCTGCGGGGTTATCCCAGCTTACTGATGTGTTGCACTTTCTTCCATAAAGTGTCTCAAATGGGCTCATCTTTAGAGATGCTTGGTACCCATTGTTATAAGCAAACTCTACCAAGTGTAGGTAGTCTTCCCATTTTGATGGTTTATCCATCACATACATTCTTAACATGTATTCAATTACTTGATTCACCCTCTTTGTTTGTCCATCTGATTCTGGATGATAGGTTGTACTAAAATTCAAATTTGTGCCAAATCCATTAAATAATCATTTCCAAAATTTTAAGGTAAATTTTGGATCTCTGTCAGACACAATTGTCTTTGGTATGCCATGTAATATTTCAATTTCTTTCATATAAACATTGGCAATGTTCGTTACCTTGTGAGTGAGCTTAACTGGAATAAAATGGGCAGCTTTAGTAAGCGTATCCACCACTACCATGATAGAATCATGTTGCTTGTTTGTTCTGGGCAGTTTGGTGATGAAATCCATTGTTACAACTTCCCATTTCCACTCAAGAATGGGCAACGGTTGTAGCAAACCAGCTGGGTGTCTATGCTCGACCTTTATCTTTTGACATTCCAAACATCTGGCAATAAAATCAACAACTTCTTTCTTCATGTCTGGCCAATAATATTGGCTCTTGACAGCTGCAACCATTTTCTGATATCCTGGGTGCCCAGCATAAGGCACATTATGCATTTCTCGCAATATTATATTTTTCAATTCATTAGAATTTGGTACATAAAATTTTCCCCTGTACATGAGAATTTCATCATTTTTTAGGTTGTATTCCTCAATTTTCTGCTGCAAAATACCTTGTTGTAATTTTGTCACTAATTCCTTGTAATGAAAATCTAATTTGGTAGCCTCTGTAATTTTGTCTTTCAAATCTGATTGGTACATGCTAATGGCGGTAGAACACATTTCATGCACTCTTCTGTTGAGTGCATCAACCACTTTGTTCTCTTTCCCTTTGATATACTTTATATCAAAGTCATATTCACTTAGAAATTCTAACCATCTGGTTTGCCTAGAATTCAGAGTTGGTTGATCAAATAAATATTTCAGACCATTATGGTCTGTTCTTAGCTCAAACATTTTCCCCATGAAGTAGTGTCTCCATTTCCTCAAGGCATGCACTATGGCTTACAACTCCAAATCATGAGTGACATAGTGTCTTCCATGCCCCTTTAACTTTCTTGATTCATAACATATAACAAACCCATTTTGACTGAGGACTCCACCAATTCCCTCTTTACATGCATTTGTGCATACAATGAAGTCTTCATTTGGGTCTGCAATCCTTAGTATTGGAGAACTTGTTAGTAACTGTTTCAAGTGTTGGAAACTCTTTTCACAATCCAATGTCCACTAAAACTTCACACCCTTTCTTTGCAATGAAGTGATTGGGTGTGCAATCTTTGAGAATCCTTCAATAAATCTCATGTAGTAGCTTGCAAGGCCCATGAATGATCTGACCTCTATCACATTCTTTGGCGCTGACCATTCTCTAATGGATTCTATCTTCTCAGAATCCACTACTATCCCATTCTTTGAAATGATGTGCCCCAAATAATGAATTTTCTTTTGATAAAATGAGCACTTGCTCAATTTGGCATACAACTGGTGCTCCCTTAATACTTGCAACACCATCCTCAAATGATTCTCATGCTCTTCTTATGACTTGGAATATATAAGAATGTCATCCAAAAAGACAATGACAAACTTGTCTAAATATTTTCGAAAAACACCATTCATTAAGCACATGAAAACAACTGGTGCATTTGACAACCCAAATTGCACCATTGTGAACTCATAATGACCATACCTTGTTCTGAAGGCGGTCTTGCTGATATCTTCGTCCTTGATCCTTACTTGATGGTATCCTGACCTGAGATCTATCTTTGCATCCTTCAATTGATAAAAAAGATCATCAATCCTTGGCAGAGGATACTTGTTCTTAACAATCACTTTATTCAACTGTCTGAAATCAATGCACAATCTTAAAGTTCCATCTTTCTTCCTCATGAACAAGATGGGGGCACCCCAAGGTGACACACTTGGGCATATATATCCCTTCTTCAGAGGTTCTTCAAGCTGCATTTGCAACTCCTTCAGCTCTGGTGTACTCATTCTGTAAGGAATATTTGAAACTGGCGCTGCTCCAGGCATTAGATTTATAGAGAAAACAATATCTCTTTTGAGGGGTAGCCTTGGTATCTCCTTGAACACATCTTCAAATTCTTCCAATACTGCATGATCTTCCAAATTTGTCACCTTATCTCTAGGTGTCTCTTCCATATGTGATGCAAATATTTGACACCCTTTCCTGTAACATTTCTTCAGTTGCAATGTTGAAATTTCTCTTATGGTTACTGCCCTGGGAATTCCCTGCACTCTTCTTAGTTTCCCTTCCTCATACAAGCAAGTAAATGTTTTGTTATGAAAATCTAGGAGAGCATGATGTTGGTCCAACCAATACATCCCAATTAGACAGTCATAGGAATTTAAAGGTAAGATGTTTAAATCTGCCTTGGTGTTCAGTCCATTCATGTCCATAAGACATGACTCAACCATCTCATTGACTTTTCTTTTGGCTCTGGTAGCCAGCTGCACCAACCAAGATTTTCCATGCTTTCTTCTTGGCAAATTAAAACTTTCCACTATCTTAGGATCTATATAACTATGACTAGCTCCTGAATCAATTAAAATAACAATGGTTTGGTTGTTGATCATACCTTCCACCTCAATCATATGTGACTGATATTTTGTTTGTTTGTTGTCCAGGGTTGCATAGATCCTTGACACATTTCTTCCCATGTCCTCCATTGTTTCATCTTGTTGTACATTGTGAACAATTCTCCCTTTTTCACCTATGTGAGGACAATCTCTGTACATGTGATCTCCTTTACAACCCCAACATTGAATAGGTGGTTGCCTTGGCCTTTGACCCCCTGTTTCAATCGCTCTGGGCTCTCTAGGAGCTTGTTTTCCCTGTGGATTATTTCTGAAGAATGGTGGCTTAGATCCCTTCTTCCTCTTATCCATATTGAATTTATTTTTGTCTTCCCAAGATTTTTGGGACGTTGGCCTTGCTTTCTGCTGATCATATAGGCATTTAGCTCGCCTTATGGTCTCTTCCAATTTCTTGGGATCATCATACTGTATTTTTTCACTAATGAATGATGGCAATCCACTCAAATACCTTTGAATCTTAATTGTCTCATCATTGATGAAAAAGACATCAAAAATTCTAGAAACCTTCTCTCATATTCATCAATGGTTATACACCCCAACTTGAGTTCGAATAATCTTTCATTTTCTTGTCATAGTATCTTTTAGTCAAGTATTTCTTCTCAAAATACTTCTTGAATTCCCTCCAAGTGACACTTTTCTCTTTAATGTGTTTCACCTGCACAAGTTGATCCCACCACATGGATGCCTTTCCCTTGAGTTGATAGATAGAAATTCTACCTTCTGCATGAGAAGAATAGTTATGCAATTGAAAATACTTTCTCATGCCCAACAACCATGTTTATGCATCTTCATCCTTCCTATGTTCACCATCAAATGTAGGATGTTTTATTTTGTTCATTTATCCTCGTAGCTCATCCACCCCAGACCTCTTGTGCTTCCTGACAAAGGATGGATTTGAGTTGTTGTGTGATCTCTTATTGGAATGCCTTGAGGAGTGATGGAGATGTCTTCTAACACTTCTTGCTTTTCTTTTCTCATTAGAAGGCCGATGACTTCTTGACTTGCTTGAGCCACTCTCCTTATCCAATTTCTTTTGAATTATGTTCAATCTCTCCAATAAATTCATGTTGAAGTCATCCTGTAGCTCCTTGGCTTTCATAAGCCTTTCATTATCATCTTTATGGCTTTGGACATCCTTCTACAAATTTTTAATGGTCTCTTCCATATTCATGTTTTCATTCCTTTCATCTCCATGTCCATTGGAGTTTGTTCCTTCAATGTCCAAATGGACATCTATCCCTCTAATCTCATCCTCCTGATTGTAAGTCCCCTGTGCCTCTTCCATTCCTCTGGACTCTAAGATGATCTTGATCTGGTCTATTTTTTTGTTAACTCTGCAAAATGTGTAGCCAACAAAACTTTGTCAGGCTAATTGTTTCAACAATTTCATGAAAATATGAACCATTTTGGTTCAATAATATATCAGAATCCTTTCTTTTGATTTCCTGAAAAATCGAATGCCCAAATCAATTTTATGGGTGGATATTTAGATTCCATTTTTCAATACCTTTCAAACACCTACTCACATGATCAATTCCGAGTCTGGAGCAGAAAATTATGGTCATTTGAAATTTTTCCATTAACTTTTTTGTTCACATTTCCACTTGGCACAATTATGTGTTGTAATTATGCATTTTCGCACCTACTCCATTGAAATTTTTGTATGAACTCAATTGGGTTTCTTCATAAACATATTATGGACATTCTTTCCAAGTTTCACCTTATTCTGGGTTCTGGGCTGCTAGTTACAGCTTGTTGAAGTTCTAAGACAATTTGTGGTTTTGGTCTGGAATGCTACAGGTGCCTTATTTTCCATATTAAATGCTTTTAATTTGCCCAGAAATTTAATTCAGCTCTTGGAATGTCTTCTATGGCTCAATAGATTTTCATTAACTACTCCTGCGCCTCAATCTGATTCTGGAGAAAAAAATTATGGCTCTTTGAAGTTAGATGGGTCTTAAAATTTACCCTTCGCTGTTTAAGCTATAACTTTCTCATAAAAGCTATGATTGACGAACAATTTACACCATTAGAAAGATTTATCTGAGCTCTTTCATATGAGATGAAAAGACAATGTGTACCTTCGATACACCTCTGTCTTATGGTTTTTGAGTTGTTAGAAACACTCTTAAGGCCCTAAAAAACGCACTGCAAAAAGATGACATTCAAGTGATATAAAACGTCGCAGAAATCACTGGTTTTATGTTGTTATTCAACTTCCAAATGACTCCACGCGCACAAATTTCAACATGTAAACCCATATTTACCATGCGCAACAACAATATAAGGAAAATTATGCTTTGTGCATTTTAAAACCAATGTGTATCACTTCTCTGTCGCGCCACTAACTTGCGCGCACTAATTTTATGTTGTGTGCCAATATCCACCACGCACAGTTTTTGTACCGTGCGTTGGTATCCACCGCGCACAGTTTTTGTACCGCGCACTGATATTTCGCGCGCATTTCACTCAACATGTTTCACCATGCCAGAGTTTAGTATGTCTCCATTGTGCACCATTAACAAAACTATCGGGCGACAACATATACTCACATTGCGCGCACAACTACCAAACTCCACTGCACTATGACAATACTGCCCACACCACTATTGTGAATGTCCACACCGCGCACACTTCTTATGTGTATGCACACTGCACAATGCCAAATTTAGCGCATGCACCCGCACACCAACATTTTTCTGTGTGGCGCCAAAATTTAGCGTGCGCACCAGAAAAACCACTATTTTTTTACGCGGTACCAAAATTTAGCGCGCACACCCGCACACTAACATTTTTACACACTGCACTGAAATTTAGCGCGTGCACCAGCATGCCAATATCTTTCCACGCAGTGCCGAATTTTACCTATCACAAGCTTTTCACTGTGCATCATACATTTTTAGTGCGCCCACCTGTGCACATTCACCTTTATGCGCATCAAATCCTCATGAATTTCACTGCAGAAATTGAGGTTTTTTCCTAACTTTTTCCCAATTTTACCATAGAAATTCTGTAACCACGAAATTCGTTCAATTTCACCCCGATAACACCAATTCAACCTCTGCAACAACAAATCGTTGTGGGTTGATATTTCTGGAATGAATTTCCCCAAAATCAATTCACGAATTGAGAATTTTATTTACTAATCTCGCTCCAACTGTCATGGCTTCACTGTAAATTCAAATTTGACCAATTCCAGGTTTGAATTTTCTAGGACATTATTAAAATAATAATATCTCACCACTTGGCCGAATTTCTTCATTTTCTCATGAATTTAACAACAAAAATTGGGGCTTTTCCCAATTCTACGTCGTTGTTTCTAAATTTACCATGGATGCTCTGTGACTTGAAATTTGGCCATTTCGAAATAAATCCTCTGTATAATTTCGCCTCAATGCAACTCATTTGGCTCATTCAGGCTCAATGTTGAAAACTGAATCTCTGATACCATATTGTAACATCCCCGACCATCCATGTTGGGCCACACTACGCTAGAGAACTCTTGCGTTCTCTCTACGGAAAATACTGTAACACACCCAGCATCTAACTAAGTTATGCCACATAAGTTTTTTGAACTGCATGCAATTAAAATATATATGCAGACAAAACTCTTGCGGAAGCATATATATATAAAAATGTAGACAGACAAATACGTTATGTAAATGCACATATTCATACTTAAAATGACAATAAATATATACATGCAACATATACAGGAAATACCCATAAATTTACAAACACCACGCACATAAACACACATAATATAAACCCATAAATATAAGCACGTAAATAACAATGTAGCATGTAAATTTATCACCCAGATTGACACTTATCTTGGTAAGAATGTCACCAATTGCGTGCAGACCTTCCACGAATCTCCCAGCCTTAGACCACACTGTTCATCACTCTCAACAGTGAGTCACCCCTGAGCTGGGACTAAACTCCACCTAGGTAAAGAGATTCATAACCAAGCTAAAGGCTCATAGACAATAGGAAGGACTTTGTTTCAGGTGCCAACTCAAACTAACAACCCACAGTCCCTCATTCCCCACATGCCTGTCCCACCCAAGAAGTGTGCCCCTTCTCTGCTCAACAGTCTTTCGACTGTCCCACTTCCTTTCCAAGCTTCAACAACAGGCCGGACATGAAGTCTCAGAGCATTGTAGCTTCAGTTCAGCACCTTCAAGAAATCAATCCCCAACAATTCTCTCACCCAGAGAATTTCTCACGGGCCTGACAACCCGCTTCTTCAGTCCAGCTCCCAAGCTAACTAGATACACCAACACAATTGGCTATGGATACGGGTTCAGGTACAGTCATGAAGATACAAAGGATAGCTCAATGGGTGTGAATACTCATGGATGATTGTCTGGATGGCTGAATGATGGAAGGAATGATGAAAAAGATGATAAGAAATGAACTAAGTCCCAACAATATGTATGCATGTCCCCAACTTGAAACTTGTCATGTTGGGAGCTACTTTGGCCCACTTGTACCCAACTTTAGAACTTAGGATAAAATAATTATCCATACTTTATGATTTAAGAAATATTAATATAATATTCCTTTTTGGCTTAAGCTCCCTAACTTAGCCCCTTTCCTTAACTTAGCCCCTCCCTTTCCCTAACTAGTGGAGTTTAGTCCCCCATATCTTTTATCGTGGTCGGTCTGCATGCAACGATGTATTTTATATTAATTATGAGACATGTACAAAAATAGCCACACTGGCCTTTAACATCTAGGATCTCCGGCCTAATCAAACATAAGCATCCTAGCTTATAATAACTTGGCTCATCAGCCTATAAAACACAACATACACAAAAAGGATCCCTGGCCTCAATATCATGCACACTTAAGTTGTTGTGCGCGGTATCCTGAAATGTGCACACTTCATCATTTTATTGTGCAGTACATATGCGCACTATGCCATGAATGTGCATACAAATGATATCAAAACAACTCACCAGCTTAAGTACATCTTCATTTACATTACAATTGGGTTAGATCTAGGGACATTACACTCTTGGTGAATCCAAGACTCTGTAGAAAGCTATCAATTCTTCCATACCAAGCTCTTGGAGCTTGCTTCAATCCATACAAGGCTTTCTTGAGTTTGCACACATGAGATTATTTCCCGTGGATCACGAACCCTTCAGGTTTTTCGATATAAACCTCTTGCTCAACTTCACCATTAAGAAAATAAGTCTTAACATCCATCTGGTGAAATTTCCAACCAAAAACTGCAGCAAGAGAGATAATGATCCTGATGGAAGTATATCTGGCAACAAGAACAAAGATCTCGTCATAGTCAATTCCTTCTTTTTGAGAGAAGCCGAGCCATAAATCTAGCCTTGAATTTTTCAACACTGCCATCTGCTGCATGATTTATTTTGTAAATCCATTTGGAGGTTACCACTAATCTACGATGAGGTCTTGGGACCATTGCCCATACATCATTCTTTAGAATTGAATCATACTCTTATATCATTGCATCCTTCCACACTTGATGTTTGGAGGCTTCTTCAAAGGTGGAAGGTTCTAAGTCAATCAAAAGATTCAATTGAGCTATTAGGCCGGAGTACTTATCCGGTTTCTTGCTTTCTCTAAAGGTTCCTTTAGGTGTTGCATGCTTTTCTACTTCTTTTAAAATTTCTCGACACCAAGCTGATTTCCTTTTAACATGAGGTTTCTCTAAGGGAAACTCAATAATATACCTTGTGGGATCCACTGAAGGCTCTGAGGTCTCCTCCCTCTGCACATCTGGAAGAGGTGAATCTGAAGGTTCAGGAGATGGAGCTTCATGCTCCTTTGTATCACATGAAAGTTCTTTGGCACGACGAAAAGTTTATTCTTCATGAAAACTCACATCTTTGTTGAATCATTGAACTTTTGACCTGGGAAATAAAATATGTAAGCCTTTGAGGTTTCATTGTATCCCACAAAAGTTCCTTTCTTTACAAAGCACTCTAGCTTAGTCCTCTTTTCTTTTAGAATATGAATATAGACTAGACTGCCAAATATTCTCAAATGATCAACTGAGGGATTTATACCGGTGAAAACTTCTTCTAGAGTTTTCTCTTCAAGGGATTTATGATGACACTTGTTCTGAATGTAGACTGCAGTACTTGCAGCTTTGGCCCAAAGAGATAACGGTAAATTCTGATCATACATCATGGCTCTGGCTGCTTCACAGATCGTTATGTTCTTTCTTTCTGCAACCCCATTCTGTTGAGGATTATAAGGCACAGTCGGCTCCCTCTTAATCTCGGAAGCCCGACAGAGTTCATCATACTTGTAGGAGTCAAATTCTTTTCCACTGTCTATTCTAAAAACCCAGATGTGTCTAGTTGTCCAATTCTCAACAAGATTCTTGAAATCTTGAAATTTGTTGAAAGATTCATCTTTAGTGTTCAAAAAATAAATCCAAGTTTTACGAGAACAATCATCAATAACAATGATATAGTAAAGACAATCATTCAAAGACGGAGCAATCATAGGTCCACAGAGATCAAATGAATAATATCTAAAATGCCATTATTTTTTCTATTGCCGTGAGGGTAAGCTTTCTTTGTATTGTTACCGAGAGCACAACCTCTACATATGCTATCATGCTCAAATGAAAACACTGGCATACCTATTACCATCTTTTGCAAACTTGGAAGCGCGTTGTAGTTGAGATGTCCAAGCTTTATGTGCCAGAGCTCACAGGGGTTTATCATCTCGTGAGCTAATGATTGAACAACTTGACATGTGATTTTGTAAAGTTCACTCTCATGAGTTCTGATATTCATGGCAGAGCTCAAATCTCCATTTGAGGGCCACATGAGAGCCTTCCCTTTTGTGAAGGCTATTGAGTATCCTTTTCTTTCTAACACTGCAACTGAGATGAGATTTTTCTTTAATCCAGGAACATAAATAATTTCATCAATATGAAATACATTACATGATTGAAGCTTAAATGAAGCAAATCCAAACCTTTTTATGGCATATGTGCCATCATCACCCAGTTCTACTTTTACATTGAATTTCTTATCCCGATAGTTTACAAGATTTTGTTTGAAGCCTGTCATGTGTTTGAAGGCACCGTTGTCCATTAACTAAACATCCTTCGACTTGGTTATAGTTCCAGAGAGGGATGAGATGAGATAATATTCTTGGTGTTGTTCTTTCTCTTTGGTGGCAGCCCTGGTTCTTCTTCTTTGAGGTTCTTGTTGAGGCTCTGCTTCTTTAGTGTCAATTGAGGCATGTAACCTACCTTTTTCTTCTATGTTGTGAGGGAGGGCTCCTGTAATCTTTTGCATAATGTCCTAGCTTATTACAATTAAAGCATCTTACTTTAGATAAATGATGATGACGATGAGATAGCTTACCTTGTGGTTTCTTACCTTTTCCTTTGGGTTGAGGAAACTTCTTCCATCTCTTGGCTGTAGCTGAAAGGGCATGATCTCTTACCGTTGAGTGCTCATTTCTACTTTTGAGTCTTCCTTCTTCTTCTAAGAAATCATGCCATAATCTCTCGAAGTTAGGTTGAGCTTCTCTTCCACTGACTGAAGCAAGAAAGATTCCCCATGACTCAGGGATTCCAGTTTGTACAAGGTCATCATCATCCACATCAACTCCTATTGTTGTAAGCTGGTATCTAGTTTGAGCAATCTTGGAGAAGAAGGCAATGATGGTTTCATCCTTTCCCATCCTTAATGTACGTAGTTGTTTCTTCAATATTCTCTTATGAGTTGGAGCCTTCTTTTCATAGAGATTTGCTAGGGCATCAAAATATTCTTTGACAGCCCTTAGATGACCAATGATGGGCATCATGTTGTCCTTAACTGAGTAAAAAATGAATCTATTAGCTTTGGCATGTCTCTTCTTGTATGATGCCATGTCAGTATTTGAAGTGGGTTCTTCTATTACCCTGGTAACCAACTCATCCAAGTCACCCTCTTCTAGTATGTTGAGTATCCTAGACCTCCAAGCATTAAAGTTGGAGGCCCCTTCAAGCATATCTTCTGATTTGACTGAAGATGAGGCCATGCGGAGTTATGGATTAGATTATGAAATGAATTTACTTCTGATCTGCAAAACAAACCCTGAGAAGTAGATCTATGCAGGCTCAAGTTTGCAATTCTTGAGCTCTTTTCACGTCCTAAGCTCTGAAACCATGTTAGAATTAGGGAAAAAAATAGAAAACAATAATGCTTTTAAATTTATGTTCACTAGATCAACACACATGAAAAAACAAACAAATAGATATAAATTAAATTCAGAGTATAAACAAAATTTCTGAGAGTAAAAACAAACCTTTATCTTACCTCCTGGTCAATGAAGGATGTACCTATCACATGTGTGGATGTAGACCTCTTGAATATGCTCAGAAAATTAGTTTAGGTTCATGGATCACACCTCTAGGGTTTGATCTCTGTCATATAGACAAAAAGGATGTTGTCCACAGTAGAGACAACAACAACACCACAAAAGGAAACAACAAGACTTCCAAAAGGAACAACAATACTTTCCACAACTGAAACAGTAATACCCTCCACATAAAATATATTTAGCATAGGGATAAAGGGGACAATAAGTAGAATACCCCACAGGAGCCCTACCATCCCTAACGATAGCCAAGAGAAGAGGTCATGGCTCTCACACACCAAACTGGCAGCTCAGAAAAGGGGTCGCGACACATGTACTCAGGTCTGTGGTTCTTGTAGACAGGTCTGAGAGCCAAAGGAGGCACCACATGCACCTCAACTCTAGTAGACAAGTCTGGAAACCAAAGGAGGCAACATATGCACTTCATACACCAGCAAACAATCAAGAAGAAGCTCCCAGCCAACAATAAGACCAAGCAAATCCCTCAGATCTGAAAATGATAAACCAAAAGGAGAGGTTGCACCAACACAAGGAGAGAGTAACTGAGGTAGCCGCAACAATAAGAGAGTGAGAGTGAGTGTGTGTAATGAAATGCTAAAATGTGGGGTTCTTTTTATAGCTAGGGAGAGGAGTTAGGGCTAATATAAAATATAATTAAATATTGACAATTAATTAATATAAAGATTAATTAAATGTCAATTAATATTAAAGTAAATTATGCCCCGGATGGGGTGACACGTTGCTACAGGGAGACAGGTGGATCCGCACCCAGCCCTGGCATAAATGCCGACGGCCGCCACCCACGCGCATGACATAACGATGGGGGGCGGCCATCGCTGCAGTTTAAAGGCGGAGGGACCTTTCCCTCGCGCGACAAGGTACGAGTTTAATGGTTTAGTAATGGCGATGGTTAATAGCAAGAGGATGGCCTCGGCTCCGGTTCATTCCGTTTACAACTTGCTCGGTAAGCGCAGGCTTGCACCTGCCAAGGTCTTGTTCATAGCTCGAGGGCTCTGGTGTTTAGCATTGTCCGCGCATTTGGCATTCTGGGCCCGATTGCTCTGGTGTTTGTATTTCTTGGTGCATCCAACGCGTCTGGGCTTGATTGCACGCAATTCATCCCTGCAACCGTTCTTCTGCTCTCACCAGCAACTGCCTCGAGCCCTCTCCATGGCTCGAAAAAGAGGTACGCCCCGACGTGGCTCGGCCTGGGAGGCGCATAAGGCGCAGCGGCTTCGTAAGGAACAACTTGAAAGGGCCCTGGCTCTTGCTACATCAATTCTCCGGAAGAACGCCCGAGCAGAGAAACGGGCTCGGCTAACCACCATTGCTGAGTCTGGCGCCGGGTGCAGCCGGGATGTCAAGGGAAAAATGTGGGGAGCGAGGCAGGAGAAAGCATCGGAAGCGAGGCAGAAGGAGGAAATCGAGGAGGAGTTTCCCCCCTGCATTGTGGAGGAAATCCCGTATACGGAGGACTTGATGACTATGGAGTTCACCCGAGTGGTAACCAAGAG
>JZKD02S1906520.1:493315-516226 GCA_000966675.3 Picea glauca | reverse complement strand
ATAATAATCTAATTTTAAAGTCACCACTACGCGAAACACAAAATTAATGTATGAAATAAGAGACAAGAAACCTTCTCTGCTCAACAATTTGATTCCTCAAATCTAACCTGTCATCTTCTTGTAGGAAGAAACACATGTTCTATAAAAACTAAAACCAAAATAAGTACGAAAAAATGCACAAAAAATTTCCTTCTTCTTTTTACCTTTGTCACTGCGATGTGAAAAACTCATTTCCACATGTGTAAGAATCTTATGGATGTATTAATTCTCTGGACTCTCTTCTTCCTCTTGGACTTGTCCCTGGGATTTAAACAACTGATTTCACATGTCTAAAGACATATGGATGTTTTAATTTTCTGGACTCCCAGTGGGGTTTTCTTGTTGGGATTATGTTTCTAGAAACTCTGTGCTCCTGTCCGTTGGGACTCTATATTTATTAGACAACTATAGTCACCATTGGCTGCTTACAACTAGTGGCCAAGTGGGTGTACCAAAATAATGAGGTATTTACCTGTCATTTGCCAGAACCTAAAGTCCACTGACTTTAATATTCTAGAAAAAAAGAATACCAATAATAAATAGAATTTTATCTTGATACTTTTAATACGTGTCACTTTTAGAAATCTCAGATAAAATTTGAAAATCAAAATAAATCATGAATCCCTAGCATCATGGACCACAATCCAACTAACTAATTGAACTTTTTTGTTTGGCAATGGGATGGCAAAGATGATCCAAAATCTTGGCATTAAAAATATGTTTTACTATTAATAAAATAAAATAAGATTTCGGTTTAATAATAACATTTAATGTTAATGTGCTCTGCACAGTGGAGAATAAGCTGCTGCTGCCGCTTTATAGCTGTTGCACCGTGGATCTGACAGGCAGAGAACCCCAATGCATGTGCTCACCGCAGGCGGTAGGCCCCACCCTTTGTTTTAAAAGAGGGACACGAATTTCCGTCAGGGCGGGCCCCGCCGACGCCGGCAAAACGGTTGCCGGACTTCGATAGCGACCTCCGGGACCAGGCCAGGTAGACGGTCGATCAAAACGGCTTGCCACGTGGCGTCCCGCGATGATCGTGAAAGCAAACGGTCATACGTCTCGGGAACGGAGCCCAACGGCAGGCAGGCGGTCTGCCAGACCGGACGTTGGACCTGCAGTTAATTTTTACCGTTCTGACGCCGCCGCTCACATGAATCCCAAAAGCTGATCTCTCCAATTATTTAATTAACTCTTGTTGGTCCTCGGGTTAAGGGAACCGATTGTCGCTTTACCCCCCGTGGTTAAAGAATAAATCGTTTTCACCGTGAAAAACAAACGGCGGACTTACGGTAAAAGAAAGAACTGACGGAAAATACAAAGAACGGACGATATGATTCTTTAGAGGGCTTGGGAATTTGGTAAAGTCAGCTTCGAGGAGCAGTGGAGAGGGTGTTAAAAGGTTGGGAATGGGAGCCTCGGATGCCAAATCTGATATCGCCATTGAAAAGCCCGGCTTCAGATGTATCAGAAAGACTCTGAAAACTTCCCCAGGGACCACTGGAAGACCAATCTTTTAGGTATTTTTTGATCCAAGCCGAATTATTTGTTTCCCGTGTCTCAGTGTCGGCCGGCGTGGAATATAGTCTCGGGCCTGTAGAAGGTCAAACCTGGTATGCGTGTTTGAACTTGAAAGCCTCCAGGGAAGACTCGGAGACTTTTTGTTCTCGGAAGGTTCGATCACAGGGAAGGAAAGTGAGTGGGATTAGGAGTCTGTGTGAGCCGGGAAATCTTGATAAAGCATTGTTGCTTTTAGAGTCTCTACAAAAATAAAGCCGATTCTGAAAAGTTTGGAAGGGATTCGAAGTTGGAACGCTTGAAGTCGGTTATTCGGTTCAGCATTTTGCTCTGTTTAGATCAGAGAAGCTCAGCGCTGTACGGAGTTTCGAAACCTGCACCTTTGGAAGCTTAAAGAATTTCCGTTAGAGATGTACAAATGCAATTTGTTAGAGACTTAAATGCGCCAGGGTATGTTACGAAGGGTTACGCCGATGCTAAACGGTGCACAATAAATATTCAGTTTTGTTTTGCGTGATAATAATACGTTGAAGCGCTGTGACTGTGCCGGATTTAAGATTCAAGACCGAAGAACAAAAGTCTGAAGACCAAGGCATAAGAGTCTGAAGGCCAAGGTATAAGGCAGGGTTCAGGTATGGGATCAGGACGGGGCAGTCTGGAGAGCTTTCGCAGAGGGATTCGGACGGCATTTTTCATGGTGTTTATGCTAGGGTCTCTTTTGGTAGTTTCGGCACCGGTGTTTGTGGCAATCTCCGATATTGTCATCCCTTTTGCTCTACTTTCAACCTTTACGTGTACGTCTTGCCATAGTTTGAGGCTGGATTGGGGCAGCTACAGTTTTCGATCGTCTTTGGTTGATATACCTCTGATTTCTGTCGTACGATCGCTCATAATTGTTTGTGAGTTTCTATTTCCTTAATCCTTTGTGGCTTTTTACATTATACTTCAATCCCCGGCATAATTTTCATTGCTAAATGCCAATTTGATGGCGGAATGTTTTGACAAAAGAGAATAAAGAAGCGCTCTATAATCAAGGTTTGGTCATCCCAGAATCAGTTTAGGGTTTGCTCTTCCGTGGACATTGCTTATTTAAAATAGACATTCTTAAAGGATGAATATCAGGTTGTCTTTGGAAACTTAAATGACTCAAAAACTAATGAATATCAGGTTGTCTTTGGAAACTTAAATGACTCAAAAACTAATGAATATCAGGTTGTCTTTGGAAACTTAAATGACTCAAAAACTAATGATTCTGGCCGGATGATTCAGAAAATAGTTATGTTTTGATCTTTCCTGAACAGTACTCAACATAAAGCATAATGAAGGTCTGGTTGATTGTGTCTGTAATTTGGCTGATGCATAACTGTTGCATTTCTTCAAATTTTCCAGGTGTTTATTCTCTGTGCGATGTGCCGAGCCTCTCCCATGGTCCTTATCTTGTCACTTCCATAGTCTGTGCACTGGCATCGGTTGTGATTCTCATAATCAAGGCATGTTTATTTCATGTAGTCGATTCATTACCAAATACTCTTTCTGTGACAAGAGGCCTACATTTGAGGCACTCGTGGTGCATGCCTGTCTTGTTCTTGTTATCCGTGGTCTTGGCGCTTGGGCATATTATAGTGGCATACAGGACTAGCTGTAGGGCTCGTCGGAAACTCCTCTTCCATCGAGTTGATACAGAAGCTGTAAGTCGATCTATACCTGTAATGTTTCCAATTGAAAATAAGTTTATTGTTTAATCAGGAATACTTATTGTATGTACAGGACAAACCCTTCGTTAGATAAGTGTGATCAAGATAACTGGATTTATCAGGACCTTAATGGCAAAAGCTGATGGTTTAGTCTTATGTCTTCTCTGATCATATTTTTCGTTTGACAGGTGCTGGCATGCAAAACTGTTTTTCATGGATATCACAAGGTTCCTCGTTCACCTACCCCCAATGCAGGTAAAAATGGTAGAGTTGAATCTGAAGAAAAGAAACGGCTGATTTATGAAGAGAGAGACCTGCCTGCCAGAATGCTTGCTGATGCAGACAGTCTCTTCATTCAATGTGAAGGCCTGCTTGTTCATTGCAAGATTGTAAATCAAGAATCATGCCTTGGATCTCTCACATGTAGGTCTTTTCAGGATAACAGAGGTGGAAATCGTTGTGCTACTCCGGGGAGGCTAAGGATTGACACTCCGTTCTCCCTTCCTCCCTACGGTGTTTCCCTAACCAGGAGTTATAGCAATAACATGACAGATGCATCACTTTACACTCCTTTATTAAGTGGTCATGTTGAGGTGGAGGTGGATCGAACATGGAACTCTGGTTTAAATGAACATTCTGGGGTTTCTCAGAATATACCAGAACTGAATTTGGATTCTTCAGCTGATGTGGTAAATCCTGGAAGAGCAGATGCAAAGGTGGGACAAAAGAAAGCTGGTTGTGATGGTATAATATTGATACATGGCTTTGGGGGAGGAGTTTTTTCCTGGAGGCATATTATGAGTCCTCTAGCCAGACAAACTGGTTGTTCTGTTGCTGCATTTGATCGGCCGGGTTGGGGACTGACTTCTCGTCCCTTTAGAACAGAATGGGAAGAAAAGCAAATGCCCAATCCATATGAGCTTCAATCTCAGGTAAAGACCATGAAGACTACTGCCATTTCTTTTTCCCCAACTTTCTATTATGTCTTTTGTTAATCGATCGAGAGCTTTTCTTTCTTATTTCTTATCATTTTACCTTTTACAGGTCAATTTGTTGTTTTCATTCTGTCGTGAAATGGGTTTTTCATCAGTTGTTCTTGTGGGTCATGATGATGGGGGCTTGCTTGCCCTAATGGCGGCTGAAAGAGCACATTCCTGTAGAGATGTTCATCAAGTGAGTTTAGACTATCTATTGGGGTATCTTTATTTACCCATGTCTATATTTCCAAATTATTAACGAGGCGCTTTTTGGATGTTGCAGGTAGAAGTTAAGGGTGTTGTGCTTGTTGGTGTGAGTCTCACAAGAGAAGTAGTGCCAGCATTTGCACGGATTCTGTTGCACACATCTCTTGGACAGCATATGTTGCGCCCTCTTTTGCGTACTGAGATAAGCCAAGTTGCTAATCGCCGTGCTTGGTTTGATGCAACAAAACTAACATCTGATGTTCTTGACCTTTACAAGGTATATAATTAGTAAACATAGCTTTGCAGTTCTGTAAACAACAAAATTCCTTTTGTATTTAGAAAATATAACAAGTTATATGACTGTTGGCCATGATGCAGGCACCATTATGTGTAGAAGGATGGGATAAAGCTCTTCGGGAAGTCAGCAAGTTGTCCTCAAGCTCCATGCTTTCAGCACATAATGCTACAGAGTTGTTGAAAAAAATAAAAGACTTGCCTGTGCTGATAGCCGCTGGTGCAGAAGATATCTTAGTTTCACTTAAATCATCTCAAGTTTTAGCAATGAAACTCCCTAATTCTGTGAGTAAATTCATTTCTTTCCACTTTCACATGATTTAATATTAAATTCATTGATTTGTGTTTAATAAAGTGCTTGCCTGTGTGGCATGATTGTCTGCGCGCATTCTGACACAGCTGGTCGTCATATTGCAGAGATTAGTACCAATCTCTGGATGTGGGCATTTACCTCATGAAGAATGCCCCAAAGCATTATTGGCAGCCTTGTTACCTTTTGTCTCGAGATTGTTCAATGTTTCATCACAACTTCAGGCACAGTATGAGAAGTAACATGGCATAGGCAGATGATATTTATTTAAATGCTGGGTGTGAGTCCTAAACATCCCAAAGAGGAGGTATTTCCAAAGGACAAATGAAACGCCTGTACACAGTCAGATGGCGTTCACAGTCAGATGGAAACCATTCATACTCTTTGGGCAAAGCATTGCTTTCCACACGGTAGAATACTGCTATTGAACATGCATTCTCTGCCAATGTGGCTGGCTTATTTATTCTTTAAAATTTGCAAGTTCAGAGTGCAGAGTTATATGTGCGCTTTGTATATGTTCCTCTTGTTCAACAGCTATGACTGGTGAACCCAAGAGCATATATTTGCAAAAGAAGCCAATGGCATCATCGTAAAGGCGTATTTGTCGAAGTGTGCAGTGATTTTGTGTAACCTTACATGTGAGTTGGAGTTTGTATATGTTGAGGAATTGAGTGGCGTGTGTATACTTTGAGTTTGATTGGCACGGAAATATGATATGATTGAATCATCTGTTGTCTTGATTCAAATGGCATTAACAGGAATCCTGCTGAAGAAACTGATCCCTAATTTACTGTTTGATGTGTAGTATCTGAAATTGCAACCAATCATGTCATGCAATGATATATGTGTCATGTTGTAATATTCCTAAATTCCAAGCCAATGTTGGATATTTGGCAGCATGCTGAGCTTGCTTATGGCATCTTTTAAGATGCTCATTATTTTTGTCTGTTCCCTTCTAAAGAAACACTACCTGCGTAAAATCTGATTTTGTTCTTATGTCAGGTGTTTACTGATTGCCTGATTGGAGAGCATTGTTAGCTTAGATTTCCAATCCATTAAACTAAGATATGCCTTGTTAAATGGCTTTGACATGCAACAAAATATAATGTACTCAAGTAGAAGATATACAAACACAAAAAGGATGTCTTCATAACTACAACCACCAAAATTTCAAAATGTTCGATTCCCCGTCACGTATAACTCAATTTTTCCCTTTGATTTCAGTGCTGAATGAATTAGCTTAATAAAAACAGGCTACAATCTATATTCAAGTTCATTATATCATCAGCACCATCGACAATGTTATATCATCGGCACCATCGACAATGTTAACTCAATTTTCCCCTTTCCTCTTCTGCTCGACTGTTACATGTTCTGCATCCCCTGCTTGATGAAAGTGTGTTAGATTTTGATACAAAGGCAGGCATCAGTTTTCCTCTTTGCCTTGTTGCATATGATCGATATACAAGATGAGAGCTTGAATTCATCTTGTACACCACTCAAGAGCCACCTGAATGCGTCAAGGAGGTCCCATGTTTCACACGCTTTGGTGGAGTTGCACTAGTATCGAAGGATATCCCAAATAATTCTAGCAGGTGAAAGCAAGGGACGACCGTGCAAGTGAATAAAGATTCAACTTCTAAGGTTGGTTTCACTCATTAAGGTGTAAAGAAGCCATGAGGTAGTGTGGTTATGCTACATTTGATGCTTCACTGAATAGTAATCAAAATGTCGCTTGTAAGCAAAATTGAGACGATAACACATCTTCCTCTTATTTCTACTCTTTTCCTTTTCATTCTTTTAACTGAAAGCAATACCTTAAACTATTTCATATTCATCAACTTCTTTGCAATCTCTCTCTCTCTCAAAATGAGGCTTACTACTTCACTTAATGGTGATTGCTACCTCCCCATGCTCTCCTTGAACCATCACCATTGTCTCATTGAACACCACTAATGCTTGCTACTCAAACATCTTCTCTTTCTAAATTGATTTCACTGCAACCACCCCTGTGGTACAATTGTCTTCAACTTATTGTTGCTCTACTTCATGGCTACTTTGCAACTTCACCTCAACAACTTCTTCACTATGGCAACATCCTCGCTACATCTTTTGTTTGGTTTGCTTCTACACTAGTTCAAGCAAACTATTAATTTATTCACTTGAAAACACATAAACACTCAATTATTTACTATTAATTTATTCACTTGAAAACACATAAACACTCAATTATTTATGGGAGTCAACATTTCCCATCTACATCTCTTTCACTATTACTATGATGTAACGTCATCTCCTTACAACACCACTACTGCAAGACCACTCTAATCTGCAACAACTTAATGTCCTTCCAACTCTATTGTTGCAATACAACTCATCTTTGCAATGCTTCCTCTGTCTGCAACATCGCCCACTACTGAAACAATATCTTTGGTACGCACATACACTCTTAGGAAACTAGTACTTTGTGGTTCCTTCTTGAGTTTTCTACACAAACCCCTTCACCTAACTCTTTTCAATGCAATGTTTCATTGCACATTCTTATTCACTCTCTTTTGGCATGCTATCAACAACATACAATTCACAAAGTGTTTCCTAATTAGTTTCCCCAACACATGTACCCCACTTTCATAATCATCATTCTTCTCAACATTAACTAGAAGAATCTCTGTTACTTTTTTTTTTTTTTGCCTACTCTGTTGGCTTCTCTTCATCAACAACTTCTCAACTTCCAAGGAAAATTTAGAAGCCTTATCTATGGTCTGCACTTTCCTTCACACACACCTTAATGGATAATTAAACCCGTCCATAAATTTATTATTTCTTCTTCACTATCTCCTACAAGATAAAATCTCATGGCCAATGTACAAAATTCATGAAAATATTCTTTTACACGCATCTATTCTTCTGCTTCATTTTTTCTATTATTCTCTTCATTTTAAAAGTCGTTATTCTATGTAGAGGGTGATGCTTGTAACCCTTGGATAGCAATAATCAATAACAAGGAAACCATATGTAATAAAAAACATCCATTGTCATACAATAACCACATGCAACACATGTTACAATTCTACGCCTTTCAACAAGGCTACAGTCTCAGAGCCAATTCAATATTATGAAACCAAGTAAGGAAAGTTTTTTTTTTGAGATTCTGAAATCGCACATCATTTTCCTCATTTGCATTGTTATATCAAAATTATTGACATCAATCAAATCAATATTATCACATTATCTTCAAATGATAATAACTAACTTTGATTATTATTTGGTTATCTTCTCCATCATCAATTTAAATAGTCAATATCCTTATAGTCACAAGTATTTCGAAATCATCAACAAATCGTTATTCTAAATATCTATTCATGTATCTATTTTGAATCATCGTTAATATCGTCAAATCACAATATCGCCATTAATTTATCATGAATGTCATCAAATCATAATCATTAGTAATCCACATCCATTTTTACACATTACTTAGGTTCTTCTCCTAAAATTGTAGAGAGGTTACCCATCCTTCATGATGATTCCAAGGATTAAGAGTCCAACAAGTTAAGACACTACCATTCTAATTCCACATAGGTCACACTCCCAAATGAAATGATAAGTTGTAGCTTGATGTCATTGCATTCATATTCCAATCATGTGTAATCGCATATTGCCCATTAATCATCCTTCATAATTGTGTGCCATCTTATAATTGTTAGTGTACCACCTGTTGAAATTAGTGCAGCTGCAAGAGCCATTATCTGGGAGGATGTCATAAGACCCTAGTTGAGGACTAGGCCCCCCAGTACACTCCTGGGGTTTCTTGGTATGAGACCAAGCAGTGAGAGCCATGACAAAAGACCCTAGTGAGGGCCCCCA
This sequence comes from Picea glauca, assembly GCA_000966675.3. Taxonomy (NCBI): domain Eukaryota; kingdom Viridiplantae; phylum Streptophyta; class Pinopsida; order Pinales; family Pinaceae; genus Picea; species Picea glauca. The sequence continues at coordinate 507,317 of JZKD02S1906520.1, read as the reverse complement.
GTATATGGCTGGTGTTCTTGGTCTTGGACCAAGAAGTAAGTCCATAGATGTGTTATAGGGCCCCTGTATGTGTTCCAGGGAATCCTTGCCCGATGCTTGGATTGATCCTTGGATGTGTTCCTTGGTGGTTGATATAAGTCCCTAGATGTGTTCCAGGGAACCCTTGTACCTTGGTGGATAAGACCCTAGATGTGTTCTAGGGCCCCCAAATATGTTTTGGGGAAACCTGGTCTTTGACCAGGTAGATCTTGGTGAAATACCAAGATGTGTTGATGTGTGATCCTCTTCCTCTCTCCCAGGATGGTCCACAAGACCTAGGAGTGCCTATGAAGATGGACATGACCACATTGTTGATGTACCCTCTTATGCAGTGATGATAAAAGTTTATAAGTCATTAAGAGACTCATGTGGACATGTTTTGCTATTGTGGACCCCCATTGACTTTGTCTTAAAAGGTTCCCCCTCTACTTGTCTTGCTTTCCCTCTTGTTTTATGTGGTGGGGTTTTTATAATTTACTTTAATATTAATTGACATTTAATTAATATTTATATTAATTAATTGTCAATATTTAATTATATTTTATATTAGCCCTAACCCCTCTCCCTAGATATAAAAAGAACCCTACCCTCTAGCATTTCATTACACACACTCACTCTCACTCTCTTATTGTTGCGGCTACCTCGGTTACTCTCTCCTTGTGTTGGTGCAACCTCTCCTTTTGGTTTATCAATTTCAGATTTGAGGGATTTGCTTGGTCTTATTGTTGGTTGGGAGGTTCTTCTTGATTGTATGCCAGTGTATGAGGTGCATATGTTGCCTCCTTTGGTTTCCAGACTTGTCTATTAGCATGTGGTGCCTCCTTTGGCTCTCGGACCTGTCTACAAGAGCCACGGACCTGAGTACATGTGTCGCGGCCCCTTTTCTGAGCTGCCCGTTTGGTGTGTGAGAGCCACGACCTCTTCTCTTGGCTATCGTTAGGGCTGGTAGGGCTCCTCTGGGGTATTCTACTTGTTGTCCCCTTTATCCCTGTGCTAAATATATTTTATGTGGAGGGTATTACTGTTTTAGTTGTGGAAAGTATTGTTGTTCCTTTTGGAAGTCTTGTTGTTTCCTTTTGTGGTGGTGTTATTGTCTCTACTGTGGACAACATCCTTTTTGTGGTCTATACCTTGGAAAAATTGTCCTTCGGTCTATATGACAGAGATCAAACCCTAGAGGTGTGATCCATGAACCTAAACTAATTTTTTGAGCATATTCAAGAGGTCTACATCCACACATGTGACAGGTACATCCTTCATTGACCAGGAGGTAAGATAAAGGTTTGTTTTTACTCTCAGAAAATTTGTTTATACTCTGAATTTAATTTAGATCTGTTTGTTTATTTTCTCATGTGTCTTGATCTAGTGAACATAAATTTAAAAGCATTATTGTTTTTCTAGTTTTTTCCTTAATTCTAACATGGTTTTAGAGCTTAGGACGTGAAAAGAGCTCAAGAATTGCAAACTTGAGCCTGCGTAGATCCACTTCTCAGGGTTTGTTTTGCAGATCAGAAGTAAATTCATTTCATAATGTGATCCATAACTCCGCATGGCCTCATCTTTAGTCAAAGCAGAAGATAGGTTGGAAGGCCCCTCTAACTTTAATGCTTGGAGGTCTAGGATACTCAACATACTAGAAGAGGGTGACTTGGATGAGCTGGTTACCAGGGTAATAAAATAACCCACTTCAAATACTGACAGGTCATTATACAAGAAGAGACATGCCAAAGCTAATAGAGTCATTTTTTACTCAGTTAAGGACAACATGATGCCCATCATTGTGCATCTAAGGACTGTCAAAGAATGCTTTGATGCCCTAGTAAATCTCTATGAAAAGAAGGCTCCAACTCATAAGAGAATATTGAAGAAACAATTATGTACATTAAGGACGGGAAAGTATGAAACCATCGTTGCCTTCTTCTCCGCTCAAACCAGATACTAACTTACAACAATAGGAGTTGATGTTGATGATGATGACCTTGTACAAACTGCAGTTGATGGACTCCCTGAGTCATGGGGAATCTTTCATTCTTCAGTCAGTGGAAGAGAAGCTCAACCTAATTTCGAGAGATTATGGCATGATTGCTTAGAAGAAGAAGGAAGACTCAAAAGTAGAAATGAGCACTCAACGATAAGAGATCATGCCCTTTCAACTAAAGCCAAGAGATGGAAGAAGTTTCCTCAACCCAAAGGAAAAGGTAAGAAACCACAAGGTAAGCTATATCATCTTCATCCTCATTTATTTAAAGTAAGATGCTTTAACTGTAATAAGCTAGGACATTATGAAAAAGATTGCAGGAACCTCGCTCACAACAGAGAAGAAAAGGTAGGTTATATGCCTCAGTTGCAACTAAAGAAGCAAAGCCTCAACAAGAACCTCAAAGAAGAAGAACCAGGGCTGCCACCAAAGAGAAAGAACAACACCAAGAATATTATCTCATCTCATCCCTCTCTATAACTATAACCAAGTCGAAGGATGTTTGGTTAATGGACAACGGTGCCTCCAAACACATGACAGGCTTCAAACAAAATCTTGTAAACTATTGGGATAAGAAATTCAATGTAAAGGTAGAATTGGGTGATAATGGCACATATGCCATAAAAGGGTTTGGATCTTCTTCATTTAAGCTTCAATCATGTAATCTATTTCATATTGATGAAATTATTTATGTTTCTGGATTAAAGAAAAATCTCATCTCAGTTGCAGTGTTAGAAAGCAAAGGATACTTAATAGACTTCACAAAAGGGAAGGCTTTCATGTGGCCCTCAAATGGAGATTTGAGCTCTGCCATGAATATCAGAACTCGTGAGAGTGGAATTTACAAAATCACATGTCAAGTTGTTCAATCATTATCTCACGAGATGATAAACCCCTGCGAGCTCTGGCACATAAAGCTTGGACATCTCAACTACAATGCGCTTCCAAGTTTGTAAAAGATGGTAATAGGTATGCAGGTGTTTTCATTTGAGCATGATAGCGTATGTAGAGGTTGTGCTCTCGGTAACAATACAAAGAAATCTTACCCTCACAACAATAGAAAAAATAATGGCATTTTAGATCGTATTCATTTGATCTTTGTGGATCTATGATTGCTCCGTCTTTGAATGGTTGTCTTTAATATATCATTTTTATTGATGATTGTTCTCGTAAAACTTGGATTTATTTTTTGAATACTAAATATGAATCTTTCAACAGATTTCAAGATTTCAAGAATCTTGTTGAGAATTGGACAGCTAGACACATCTGGGTTTTCAGAACAGAGAATGGAAAAGAATTTGACTCCTACAAGTATGATGAACTTTGTCGGGCTTCCGATATTAAGAGGGAGCCGACTGTGCCTTATAATCCTCAACAGAATGGGGTTGCAGAAAGAAAGAACATAACGATATTTGAAGCAGCCAGAGCCATGATGTATGATTAGAATTTACCGTTATCTCTTTGGGCCAAAGCTGCAAGTACTGCAGTCTACATTCAGAACAAGTGTCCTCATAAATCCCTTGAAGAGAAAACTCCAGAAGAAGTTTTCACCGGTATAAATCCCTTAGTTGATCATTTGAGAATATTCGGTAGTCCAGTCTATATTCACATTCCAAAAGAAAAGAGGACTAAGCTAGAGCGCTTCGTAAAGAAAAGAACTTTTGTGGGATACAATGAAACCTCAAAGGCTTACATATTTTATGTCTCAGGTCAAAACTTCATTAAGGTCAGCAGAGATGTGAGTTTTCATGAAGAAGCAACTTTTCGTCGTGCCAGAGAACTTCCATGTGATACAGAGGAGCATGAAGCTCCATCTCCTGAACCTTCAGATTCACCTCTTCCAGATGTGTAGAGGGAGGAGACCTCAGAGCCTTCAGTGGATCCCACAAGGTATATTATTGAGTTTCCCTTAGAGAAACTGCATGTTAAAAGGAAACCAGCCTGGTGCCAAGAAATTTTAAAAGAAGCAGAAAATCATGCAATGCCTAAAGGAACCTTCAGAGAAAGCAAGAAACCAGATAAGTACTTCGGCCTAATAGCCCAATTGAATCTTTTGATTGACTCAGAGCCTTCCACCTTTGAAGAAGCCTCCAAACATCAAGTGTGGAAGAATGCAATGATAGAATAGTATGATTCAATTCTAAAGAATGATATATGGGCAGTGGTCCCAAGACTTCGTGGTAGATAAGTGGTAACCTCCAAATGGCTTTACAAAATAAAACATGCAGCAGATGGCAGTGTTGAAAAATTCAAGGCTAGATTTGTGGCTCGTGGCTTCTCTCAAAAAGAAGGAATTCACTATGACGAGATGTTTGCTCCTGTTTCCAGATATACTTCCATCATGATCTTTATTTCTCTTGCTGCAGTTTTTGGTTGGAAATTTCACCAGATGGATGTTAAGACTGCTTTTCATAATGGTGAAGTTGAGCAAGAGGTTTGTATCGAACAACCTGAAGGGTTCATGATCCATGAGAAATAATCTCATGTGTGCAAACTCAAGAAAGCCTTGTACGGATTGAAGCAAGCTCCAAGAGCTTGGTATGGAAGAATTGACAGCTTTCTATAGAGTCTTAGATTCACCAAGAGTGTAATATCCCTAGGCCTAACCAAATTGTAATGTAAATGAAGATGTACTTAAGCTGGTGAGTTGTTTTGATATCATTTGTATGCACATTCATGGCATAGTGCGCATATGTACTACACAGTAAAATGATGAAGTGTGCACATTTCAGGATACCGTGTGCAGCAACTGAAGTGTGCACGATATTGAGGCTAGGGAGCCTTTGTGTATATGTTGTGTTTTATAGACTGGTGAACCAAGTTATTATAAGCTAGGATGCTTATGTTTTGATTAGGCCGGAGATCCTAGATGTTAAAGGTCAGTGCGCCTATTTTTGTACATGTCTCATAATTAATATAAAATACATCGTTGCGCACAGACCGACCACGATAAAAGAGATGGGGGACTAAACTCCACTAGTTAGGGAAAGGGAGGGGCTAAGTTAAGGAAAGGGGCTAAGCTAAGGAGCTTAAGCCAAAAAGGAATATTATATTAATATTTCTTAAATCATAAAGTATGGATAATTATTTTATCCTAAGTTCTAAAGTTGAGTACAAGTGGGCCAAAGTAGCTCCCAACATGACAAGTGTCAAGTTGGGGACATGCATACATATTGTTGGGACTTAGTTCATTTCTTATCATATTTTTCATCATTCAGCCATCCAATCAATCATCTATGAGTATTCACACCCATTGAGCTATCCTTTGTATCTTTATGACTGTACCTGAACCCGTATCCATAGCCAATTGTGTTGGTGTATCTAGTTAGCTTGGGAGATGGACTGAAGAAGTGGGTTGTCAGACCCATGAGAAATTCTCTGGGTGAGAAAATTTTTGGGGATTGATTTTCCAAAGGTGTTGAACTGCAGCTACAATGCTCTGAGACTTCCTGTCCGGCCTGTTGTTGAAGCCCGAAAAGGAAGTGGGACAGCCGAAGGACTGTTGAGCTTCATGGGTGGGACAAGCATGTGGGGAATGAGGGACTGTGGGTTGTTAGTTTGAGTTGGCGCCTGAGATGAAGTCCTTCCTATTGTGTATGAACCTTTAGCTTGGTTAGGAATCCCTTTACCCATGTGGAGTTTAGTCCCAGCTCAGGGGTGACTCACTGTTGAGAGTGATGAATAGTGTGGTCTAAGGCTAGGAGATTCGTGGAAGGTCTGCATGCAGTTGGTGACATTCTTACCAAGATAAGTGCCAATCTGGGTGATAAATTTACATGCTTCATTGTTATTTACGTGCTTATATTTATGGGTTTATCTTATGCGTGTTTATGTACGCGGTGTCTGTAAATTTATGGGTATTTCCTGTATATGTTGCATGTATATATTTACTGTCATTTTAAGTATGAATCTGTGCATTTACATAGCATATTTGTCTGTCTACATTTTTATATTTATATGCTTTCGCAAGAGTTCTGTCTGCATATATATTTTAATTGCATGCAGTTCGAAAAACTTATGTGGCATAGCTCAATTAGATGTTGGGTATGTTACAGTATGTTCCGTAGAGAGAACGTAAGAGTTCTCTGGCGTAGCGTGGCTCGACATGGATGACCGAGCATGTTACAGTATGGTATCAGAGCTTCAATTTTCAACACTAAGCCTGAATGGGCCAAATGAGTTGAGTTGAGGTGAAATTATATAGAAGATTTATTTCAAAATGGCCAAATTTCAAGTCACAGAGCATCCATGGAAAATTTAGAAACAACGACGCATAATTGGGAAAACCCCAATTTATGTTGTTAAATTCATGAGAAAATGGAGAAATTCAACCAAGTGGTGAGATATTATTATTTTAATATCCGTTCTAGAAAATTCGAACCTGGAATTGGTCGAATTTGAATTTAAAGTGAAGTCATGACAGTTGGAGCGAGATTAGTAAATAAAATTCTCATTTCGTGAATTGATTTTGGGGAAATTCGTTCCAAAAATGTCAACCCACAACAATTTGTTGTTGCAGAGGTTGAATTGGTGTTATCGGGGTGAAATTGAACGAATTTTGTGGTAGCAGAATGTCTATGGTAAATTGGGGAAAAAGTTAGAAAAAAACCTCAATTTATGCAGTGAAATTCATGAGGATTTGATGTGCATAAAGGTGAATGTGCACAAGTGGGCGCACTAAAAATGCATGATGCGCAGTTAAAATCTTGTGATAGGTAAAATTCGGCACTGCGCGGAAAGATATTGGCATGTTGGTGTGCGCGCTAAATTTTAGTGCCGCGCGTAAAAATGTTAGTGTGCGGGTGTGCGCACTAAATTTTGGTACCGCGCAGAAAAATAGTGGTTTTTCTGGTGCACACGCTAAATTTTGGTGCCACACGGAAAAATGTTGGTGTGCGGGTGCACGTACTAAATTTGGCATTGTGCAGTGTGCATACACTTAAGAAGTGTGCGCAGTGTGGACATTCATAATAGTGGTGCGCGCAGTATTGCCATAGTGCAGTGGAGTTTGGTAGTTGCGCGCACAATGTGAGTATATGTTGCCGCACGACAGTTTTGTTAATAGTGCACAGTGGAGACGTACTAAAATATGGTGTGGTGCAACGCATTGAGTGAAATGCGTGTCGAATATCAGTGCGTGGTACAAAAACTGTGCACGGTGGATATCAGCGCGTGGTACAAAAACTGCGCGCGATGGATATTGACGTGCAACATAAAAGTAGTGTGCGCAAGTTAGTGGCGCAACAGAGAAGTGATACACATTGGTTTTAAAGTGCACAAAGCACGATTTCCCTTGTGTTGTTGTTGCGCATAGTAAATATGAGTACATGTTGAAATTTGTGCGCATGGAGTCGTTTGGAAGTTGAATAATAATAGAAAACAATGATTTCTGCGACGTTTTATATCACTTGAATGTCATCTTTTTGCAACATGTTTTTGAAGGCCTTAAGAACGTTTCTAGCAACTCAAAAACCATAAGATAAATCTTTCTAATGGTGTAAATTGTTCGTCAATCAGAGCTTTTATGAGAAAGTTATTGCTTAAACAGTGAAGGGTAAATTTTAAGACCCATCTAACTTCAAAGAGCCATAACTTTTTGCTCCAGAATCAGATTGAGACGCAGGAGCAGTTAATGGAAAGATATTGAGCCATAGAATACATTCCAAGAGCTCAATTAAATCCATGGGAAAGTTAAAAACATTTAATATGGAAAATAAGGCACCTGTAGCATTCCAGACCAAAACCACAAATTGTCTTAGAACTTCAGTAGGCTATTACAAGCAACCCAAAACCCAGAATAAGGTGAAACTTGGAAAGAATGCCCATAATATGTTTATGCATAAACCCAATTGAGATCATACAAAAAATTCAATGGAGTAGGTGCAAAAATGCATAATTACAACGCATAATTGCACCAAGTGGAAGTGTGAACAGAAAAGTTAATGGGAAAATTTCAAATGACCATAATTTTCTGCTCCAGACTCGAAATTGAGCATGTGAGCAGGTGTTGGAAAGGTATTGAAAAATGGAGTCTAAATATCCACCCAGAAAATTGATTTGGGCGTTCGATTTTTTAGGAAATCAAAATAAAGGATTCTGATATATTATTGAACCAAAATGGTTCATATTTTCATGAAATTGTTGAAACAGTTAGCCTGACAAAGTTTTGTTGGCTACACATTTTGCAGAGTTAACAAAAAATAGATTAGATAAAGATCATATTAGAGTCCATAGGAATGGAAGAGGAACAGGGGACTTACATTCAGGAGGATGAGATTAGAGGGATGGATGTCCATTTGGGCATTGAAGGAACAAACTCCAATGGACATGGAGATGAAAGGAATGAAAACATGAAAATGGCAGAGACCATAAAAAATTTGCAGAAGGATGTCCAAAGCCATAAAGATGATAATAAAAGGCTTATGAAAGCCAAGGAGTAGCATGATGACTTCAACATGAATTTATTGGAGAGCTTGAACATAATACAAAAGAAATTGGATAAGGAGAGTGGCTCAAGCAAGTCAGGAAGTCACAAGCCTTCTGATGAGAAAAGAAAAGCAAGAAGTGTTAGAAGACATCACCATCACTCCTCGAGGCACTCCAATAAGAGATCACATAACATCTCAAATCCATCCTCTGTTAGGAAGCACAAGAGGTCTGGGGTGGATGAGCTACGAGGATAAATGAACAAAATAAAATCTCCTATATTTGATGGTGAACACAGGAAGGATGAAGATGCAGAAACATGGTTGTTGGGCATGAGAAAGTATTTTCAATTGCATAACTATTCTTCTCATGCAGAGGGTAGAATTGATATCTATCAACTCAAAGGAAAGGCATCCATGTGGTGGGATCAACTTGTGCAGGTGCAACACATTAAAGAGAAAAGTGTCACTTGGAGGGAATTCAAGAAGTATTTTGAGAAGAAATACTTGACTAAAAGATACTATGACAAGAAAATGAAAGCGTTCTTCGAACTCAAGCTGGGGAGTATGACCATTGATGAATATGAGAGAAGGTTTTTAGAACTTCTGAAGTATGTCTCTTTCATCAATGATGAGACAATTAAAATTCAAAGGTATTTGAGTGGATTTCCATCATTCATTAGTAACAAAATGCAGTATGATGATCCTAGGACATTGGAAGAGACCATAAGGCGAGCTAAATGCCTATATGATCAATAGAAAGAAAGGCCAATGCTCCAAAAATCTTGGGAAAACAAAAATAAATTCAATATGGATCAGAGGAAGAAGGGATCTAAGCCACCATTCTTCAGAAATAATCCACAGGGACAACAAGCTCCTAGAGAGACCAAAGGGATTGAAATAGGGGGTCAAAGGCCAAGGCAACCACCTATTCAATGTTGGGGTTGTAAAGGAGATCACATGTACAAATATTGTCCTCACATAAGTGAAAAAGGGAGAACTTTTCACAATGTCCGACAAGATGAAACAGTGGAGGACATGAGAAGAAATGTGTCAAGGATCTATGCAACCCTGGACAACAAACAAACAAAATATCAGTCACATATGATTGAGGTGGAAGGTATGATCAACAACCAAACCATTGTTATTTTAATTGATTCAGGAGCTAGTCATAGTTATATAGATCCTAAGATGGTGGAAAGTTTTCATTTGCCAAGAAGCAAGCATGGAAAATCTTGGTTGGTGCAGCTAGCTACTGGAGCCAAAAGAAAAGTCAATGAGATGGTTGAGTCATGTCTTATGGACATGAATGGACTGAACACCAAGGCAGATTTGAACATCTTACCTTTAAATTTTTATGACTATCTAATTGGGATGGATTGGTTGGACCGACATCATACTCTCCTAGACTGTCATAACAAAGCATTTACTTGCTTGGATGAGGAAGGGAAACTAAAGAGAGTGCAGGGAATTCCCAGGGCAGTAACCATCAGAGAAATTTCAACATTGCAGCTAAAGAAATGTTACAGGAAAGGGTGTCAAATATTTGCAGCACATATGGAAGAGACACCTAGAGATAAGGTGAAAAATTTGGAAGATCATGCAGTGTTGGAAGAATTTGAAGATGTGTTCAAGGAGGTACCAAGGCTACCCCCCAAGAGAGATATTGATTTCTCTATAAATCTAATGCCTGGAGCAACACCGGTTTCAAAGACTCCTTATAGAATGAGTACACCAGAGCTGAAGGAGTTGCAAATGCAGCTTGAAGAACCTCTGAAGAAGGGGTATATATGCCCAAGTGTGTCACCTTGGGGTGCCCCAGTCTTGTTCGTGAGGAAGAAAGATGGAACTTTAAGATTGTGCATTGATTTCAGACAATTGAATAAAGTGAATGTTAAGAACAAGTATCCTCTGCCAAGGATTGATGATCTTTTTGATCAATTGAAGGATGCAAATATATTTTCAAAGATAGATCTCAGGTAAGGATTAAGGAGGAAGATATCAGCAAGACCGCCTTCAGAACAAGGTATGTTCATTATGAGTTCACAGTGGTGCAATTTGGGTTATTAAATGCACCAGCTATTTTCATGTGCTTAATGAATGGTGTTTTCTGAGAATATTTAGACAAGTTTGTCATTGTCTTTTTGGATGAAATTCTTATATATTCCAAGTCAGAAGAAGAGCATGAGAATCATTTGAGGATGGTGTTGCAAGTATTAAGGGAGCATTAGTTGTATGCCAAATTGAGCAAGTGATCATTTTATCAAAAGCAAATTCATTATTTGGGGCACATCATTTCAAAGGATGGGATAACAGTGGATCCTGAGAAGATAGAATCCATTAGAGAATGGTCAGCACCAAAGAATGTGACAGAGGTTAGATCATTCATGGGCCTTGCAGGTTACTACAATAGATTTATTGAAGGATTCTCAAAGATTGCACACCCAATCACTTCATTGCAAAGAAAGGGTGTGAAGTTTCAATGGACATTGGATTGTGAAAAGAGTTTTCAACACTTGAAAAGTTACTAACAAGTGATCCAATACTAAGGATTGCAGACCCAAATGAAGACTTCATTGTATGCACAGATGCATGTAAAGAGGGAATTGGTAGAGTCCTCAGTCAAAATGGGTTTGTTATATGTTATGAATCAAGGAAGTTAAAGGAGCATGAAAGACACTATGTCACTCATGATTTGGAGTTGGCAGTCATAGTGCATGCCTTGAGGAAATGGAGACACTACCTCATGGGGAAAAGGTTTGAGCTGAGAACAAACCATAATGGTTTGAAATATTTATTTGATCAGCCACCTCTAAATTCTAGGCAAACCAGATGGTTAGAATTTCTAAGTGAATATGACTTTGATATAAAGCATATCAAAGAGAAAGAGAACAAAGTAGCTGATGCACTCAACAGAAGAGTGCATGAAATGCATTCTATTGCCATTAGCATGTACCAATCAGTTTTGAAAGACAGAATTACAGAGGCTGCCAAATTAGATTTGCATTACAAGGAATTAGTGACAAAATTACAGCAAGGTATTTTGCAGCAGAAAATTGAGGAATACAAGCTAAATAATGATGAAATTTTCATGTACAGGGGAAAAGTTTATGTACCAAATTCTAATGAATTGAAAAATCTGATATTGTGAGAAATGCATAATGTGCCTTATGCTAGGCACCCAGGATATCATAAAACGATTGCAGCTGTCAAGAGCCAATATTATTGGCCAGACATGAAGAAAGAAGTTGCTAATTTTATTGCCAGATGTCTGGAATGTCAAAAGATAAAGGTTGAGCATAGACATCCAGTTGATTTGCTACAACCATTGCCCATTCCTAAGTGGAAATGAGAAGTTGTAACAATGGATTTCATCACCAAACTGCCCAGAACAAACAAGCAACATGATTATATCATGGTAGTGGTGGATAAGCTTACTAAAGTTGCCCATTTTATTCTAGTTAAGCTCACTCACAAGGGAACAAATATTGTTGATGTTTATATGAAAGAAATTGCAAGATTACATGGCATACCAAAGACAATTGTGTCTGACAGAGATCCAAAATTTACCTCAAAATTTTGGAAATGATTATTTAATGTATTTGGCACAAATTTGAATTTTAGTACAGCCTATCATCCAGAATCAGATGGACAAACAGAGAGGGTGAATCAAGTGATTGAAGACATGTTAAGAATGTATGTGATGGATAAACCATCAAAATGGGAAGACTACCTACAGTTGGTAGAGTTTTCTTATAACAATGGGTGCCAAGCATCTCTAAAGATGAGCCCATTTGAGGCACTTTATGGTAGAAAGTGCAGCACACCAGTAAGCTGGGATAACCTCGAAGACATATTAGTGGTTGGGTCAGATTTGCTCAGGGAAATGGAGGAGAAAATGATAAATATAAAGCAAAATTTAAAGGTTACCCAGGACAGGAAGAAAAACTATGTTGATAAGGGCAGAACTCATAGGGAATTTAAAGTGGGTGACCATGTATTTTTGAAAGTGAAGGCCAACAAAAGTTCCCTGAAATTGGGAAACTGTTCAAAGTTGACAGTTCGCTATTGTGGGCCATTTGAAATCCGAGAGAGGATTGGTCCAGTTGCTTATATGATTGCATTGCCTGCATCTATGTCTGTTCATAATGTGTTCCATGTATCATTCTTAAAGAAATATATACCTGATGCTAATCATGTTATTGATTGGAATGTGATTCAGGTGGAGCAAGAAGGCATTTTCCAAGTGCATCCAGTACGCATTCTGGACCGAAAAATCAAACAGCTTCAGAATTGAGCCATAGGGCTTGTAAAGGTCCAATGGACCTGGTACGGTCCTCAGGACGCTACTTGGGAGCATGAGGATGCAATGCGGGTAGAATACCTGCATCTTTTTGAGGATTTTTGAAATTTTGTTGTATGTGGGTACATGATTGTTATATCTGTTATAACCCTAAATTGCACCACACATGCTTACCTGGCATCAAGCCAACTCATATCCCTTCTTTGCCAAAGACTACTGAACAACTCTTCTAAAAAATCCATTTTTAAAAGTACACGCTAGCTAGCCCACTACATCCCGCGTGTATCTACAAAGTACACACTAGCAAGCCCACTATAGCCCACGTGTACCTTCAGAATCACGAAAAAAAGGAAAGTTGCTGACGGGACAAAAAGCTATGGGTCAGTTAACTGAAACTCCCGGCTATGCATAGCCGAGGGTTTGTCCAAAACCCTAGCTTCTTCTAGCCTATAAAAGAAGGGGTAGGGGTACCATTTGGAAGAGGAAAAAATATAGCGAAGAAACTCTGCCCATTTACGTAATCCATTGTCCCAACCCTTTAGCCTTTCCTCATGCCAAAGGAGATTTAATGCAAAGCAGTTGGAGGACAGAAGAAGAGGAGCCCATGATCAGGTTCAAGGAGCGGTGGCCGGTCTCGACTTTGATTGTAAGTTGATTCATTTTCAAATAATAAAAGAATACTTTTCCCGTCCCAATGCATGGATTATCTATGGTTTGGTTAATTTATGCTTGATTTCTAACCCTCTAGTAGAGAAGTAGCGTGCATGCATAGTTGTTATTTGTCTTGATTGCAGGTTATCTGTGGAAGGAGAAGTGCAAGCAAGTGGTTAAAGAACAACGAAGGATCTACATCGAACACTGGTAACAAGGTTAGTAGTCTTTTTCCATGCATGTACTGTGAAAGAGGGGTTCAAGTTTTGGGTTGTAAGTTAAAAAGTAATTTCTTTACAGTCAAAATCTGCATGCAAGTCTGACCCTAGTTTGCTAGTCCATAGGGTATTTTTCCCAACAACAGAATTGGCGACCATACTAGGGATAATACTCTTTAGGGTTTATGGATTTCTTTAAAGTTTTTGGGTAGTTTAAAGAATAGGTTTTCTGTTTTTCTTTGCCTGTCTTTTTCTGTAAGGTCTGAGCTAGCAGGTGTTTATGGATAAATCCATAAGTGCGGACACAAACCGATCTCCCTAGATCCACCTGGATCTAGAACAAAACAGGACAGAATAGGACGCTTTCCTTAAGTTTTAAATATTGAAT
>JZKD02S1906520.1:398618-440347 GCA_000966675.3 Picea glauca | reverse complement strand
CACACACACACACACACACACACACACACACACACACACACACACACACTCTTTTGCATAAGTGAAATAAATAACTAAACAACTTTTTCATACGCATGCACAAGAAATTTTATTATATGTCTACTCAAGGTGTTGCACCTTTATATCTCTTGTGTTATGCATAGGTAGGACCCTCAATGTAAATTTATATATCACTATAGGTGGGGTTCATAGCGCTACGAACCCACACCCATAAGTATCCATAGGTATAACCCAAACACATAGGGCATATGTTTATATTTTAGGGTATCAAAAGGAAATATGCAAAGCAGTAGCACAATTATTATCAAATTAGTTAGCGGAAAGAAAGAGAACAATAAGAAAAATGAAAATATGGATCCAAAATATGATATATTTGTTATTATGAGAACAATGTTCACTTGGATCTTCGAGGGGGGAAACCTCCAACGGAGCAGTGCTCGAGTACAAATGCTTCAACAAGACAAACATTTCCATGCTTTCTACCTCTATATAACTACTTTTATCTTCTTGAGAACATTCTAGAGGAAAAACTTTCTAGAGGCAGAACATTCTAGTAACTCTTCTTACATTAGTTGTGTTCACATTATTACATAGGCATTATTTACTAATAAAAATCTTTATTACATGGAAAAACACATTATTCTATCTACTTGAGGAATTAGGGAGGTTAGGACCCTAACATTTATTGGGTATGTGTCACATATTTAGGTGGTTTTTCGGCACATGGTTTCTTTGCCGATAGTTTTCTATTTCCAGTTAAGGAATTAGGGTTTTTGACTAATCCAGGTCATTGGGTTAGGGTTTTGGATGTCATTGGATCCTATATGTATATTGTATTGTAAACTGTTAGCATCAGAAGTCACTCCTCGATTGCTTGCAGGAGCAGAGCCTAATGCCCATCAATTTTATATCACGATTTGTTTAATGGGGTGATCGGATGAGTAAATACTCAAGAAAATATAGCTTTAACTCAGGAAACCAGGCCTAGTATGTAGAAAGCAAGGGAGGTCTTGATCCAACTTCTGTCAGTAAATAGATTAAAGGGTGGTAGACAGAAGACTTGTGAGATGGGTGAGAAAGACTGCCTCGGGCAACAGGCCTTCAGAGGCTTGAGGGTGAAAAACTCAAAAGCCAAGATCCTCTTGGTCTAGAGCTTCAAGGAGCTGAGAGGTGACTCGACTGAATCCTTCAATTCCAAGTCGATTTAGCGCTGAGAAAATCACAAGAACCGATTAGAAACAATGCAACTATTACAGTGATCCAACCTACATCATCCTATAACAGCTACAACTCGACTGGATCCTCCAATTCCGAGTTGTTCTAACACGGTAAACAAAGAGATGGAAAGAAGCTGACATCCATAAAGTAAGAAATCTCAAATGCCTTAGACATTAACCAGAGCGACCAGCGTTTCATCAAAACTTTACAATCGGGAGCTTTGCTCAACCGTCGATCCTTTTCAAAATGCAAAAACCGAGTACATATACTTCAGCAGATTTTCCCAATAGAGGCGCACTCTCCCTTCAAGGCGTAGCGTCCTTTCAATCAATCTTCAGGCGGAAGTTCTTTGTCAGACGTCTCCTTAACTTCGCATGGCCTTTGCAGGGGAGGTAGCTGAAAAGCTAAAGGAAAAAATTGCATGTGCAAACTTCTCTGTCTAGTCGAGGACTTCGGCATGGCTTCTTTGGAAAAATCAGTACACAGAACTCCTTCGAGCAGACCGCTTGCCAGGCCCTCCATACCTCACACTCAATGAATGAAAGGAGGTTTCAACCACCCGTCCTTGCCTTCATTTACTCCAAGCGGAAACGAGAAGAGAAATCATATCCGATGGCACCTGAAAATCGCAATGATCCTTTCGGCGACTGGATTCGACGCTTTTGGCCCCTTTTGCGTAGCTCTTTTATTTCCCAAGTGACCACGGACCGTGACCTTGCTTTTATTGTCATAGGCGCTTTTGGAATTCACGAATAGGAAGGAGCTGATCCTTGCATATCATAGTCGCGATGGGCGAAACACCGAGACGGTTCAATTGGGCGCCACGAGTCCTTCAAATCTGACGGTCCTAAACTCACCCAACGCTGTTGTGGGCCCCAGGTCCTGGACACTCTCGTTACTTCGCGCATCGGGGATATGAGGGAGCTGCTCCTTGTGCTTCGAAACTGCGATGGGCGAAAAGGCAGGGAGCCTAATCACGCGCCAAGTGTCCGTTTCATATGGACAACTGAGACTGCCCCTTGATACTGCGGGCCTGACTTTGGACGCTATCGACACTTCGAGTTTCGGGTTTTCGAGATGTACAACGACATAAAACCTTCACCCTTTGAACTCGCGACTGCCGAAAATCCGACGTGACTAGATCTCGTGCCACGTGTCCTTTGGGATGAACGGTTGCCATCCATCCCTGCACAAAATATGGGCGCTATCCAATGTGATAACCTTGGCGCAACTTCGCTAACCGCAATTTCCTGCCAACCATTGATCTGTCCCTTTGGATGAATCCTGATCGTCAAAATCAGACCGCTCACTCGCTTGATTTAAGCCCGAAATAGATTTCTTCTGTGAGCTGCGCTCGATGCTCATCGCGCCACTTGCAGACCTGATCGCTCTTTCTCTTCGGACGAGTAATGTTACTAACATTAGGCTCCATGGGGGATAGAGTCGTCCCTGCGATGCTCTAAGGACTCATTTTGCAGTTCCAGTGCCTTGTTGTTGGGCTATGGATTCATTTACTAAGCTGAAACAATAAAAGTAAAAACAAAGAACATAAAGGACAATATTTACAAAACATAGGAGCCACCGAAGCCTCAGACAAAATTTTTTTTTAGAAAATACCCATTTACTGGGCTGCTGAAAACTTCTTCACCTTCCAAATGTTGCAACCTGTACGTGTTATTTGAGAAAGTCTCATAGATTTTGAAAAGCCCGATCCACAGGGCTTCAAATTTGCCGTGTTTTCCCTTATCTTGCTTAGGAGCATCCCATTTCAGCACCAGGTCTCCTATCTGGAACCGCTCCTTCTTGGCCTTCTTATCAAAAACCTGCTTGATCCTTTGCTGATGGTCCTGAATTCTGTCCATTGCCCGCTCCCTGGCCTGCTGGACCTCCACTAGCTGATGAATCATTTTGATCATGTCATCAGGCTCCTTCTGATGATCCTGGAGGAATTTTGCGATAGGAATGGCTAGATGAGAAGGAAAAACAACCTCTGCTCCATAGACTAATTGGAAAGGAGAGACACCTATAGATATCTTTGTGGTCACTCGGTCGGCCCATAGAGAAAATTTTAATCTGGAATGCCAGACCTTCTTGTTGTCTTCCAACAGCCTTTTGATGATCCTTATCAGGCTTTTGTTGGAGGATTCTGCTAAACCGTTTCCCTGTGGATAATATGGGGTGGAGTGAATCAGTTTGATCCCGAATTGCTCACAGAACTTGGCTAACGGCTCAGACCCAAATGCAACTGCGTTATCAGTGACAATCTTACTTGGGCAGCCAAACCTTGTGACGAGGTCCTCTAGGAACCCAATGATTACCTTGTGGGAAGCACTCCTGGTAGGGATAACTTCAATCCACTTGGTAAAGAAATCTGTAGCAGTCAGGATCCATCTGTGTTGCCCACTAGAAGCAGGGTGAATTTCTCCAATGAAATCTAGGCCCCACTACTGGAAATGTCCCGAAACAACCACAGGATTTAGCGGCAAGGACTTGAGTTGTTGTTTTCCTGCAAACCTTTGACATTGGATACAGGTTCTAACTCCTCTATGGATATCAGCGAACAATGTGGGCCAATAATACCTGACTCTGAGAATTTTGTGGGTTGTGGCCTTCCAGAAATGGTGCCCTCCACATAGGCCGCTGTGAAATTTAGCCATGATCATATCGGCCTCTTGTGAATTCATGCATTTTAAAAGCACCCCCAGGAGGTCTTTCCAGTATAAAATTTGATCGATAAGGAAGTATCTGACTGCCTTGAGCTTCAGGGCTCTTGCTTTGTTTCTTTGCAGGCCGTCTGGAGGCCGCAACTCTTGCAGAAAGTATATGACATCCTTATACCAAAGACACCGAGCCAATGGGGGCTCCCTTTGAGGATCTCTTTCAGACAACCGACCCTTCTGAATTCCTGAGCATTCGTTGATGAAACTTATCCCCAAAGCTTGGCAATTGGCTTCAGCCAACAACTTGGCTAAGCCCTGACCTTTGATCAATTTGGTAGGCTTTATTTTCAGGTCAAATTCCAGAATCTTGGCTATCCACTTACTCCTTCTCCTGTCTAGGTCAGGCTGAATAAGAATGTCTTTAACAACAGCTGAGGGGACATAGGCAATGATTTTTGACTGCAGGACATAGATTCTAAAGGCCTTGAGAGCCTTTACCAGGGCATAGGCCTACTTCTCCATAGTGTTATACTTGACTTCGGCATCCCTCAATGCTCGGATGAAATAGGCCATGGGCTGCTCTAGCCCAATCTCATTTTTCTGTAATAAAACAGTAGCCACCGTGTCGGGCGAGGCAAAGGAGAAAATAAGGAAATCCTTCGAGTAATCGGGACTAATAAGAACAGGGGCTTTAGTCAGGGCCTTCTTTATCTACTCAAAGGAATGTCGCGATTCAGAAGTCCACCTCACTTCATTTCCTTTCCTTAACATGGTTGTTATAAGTTTTACCTCCTCAGCAAAGTTAGGCACAAACCTCCTCAGAAAATTTATCTTACCAAGGAAATATTGGACCTCCTTCTTGGACCTTGGGATTGATAAGTCTTGTATTGACTCAACTCTGTTAGGATCGATCCTTACTCCTTCCGTTGATACTATGTGGCCCAACAAATTTCCCTCCTGCATGGCGAACAAAGACTTCTTGGGATTTAAAGAAATGTCAAAACTCCTACATTTCAGAAAAACCTTCCTGAGATGACAACGATGTTCTTTATGAGATTTTGAAAACACTTTGATGTCGTCCAGATAGACGACCACACATTTATCCTTTTCCCCAATGAAAGCCATGTCCATGGCATGCTAAAACGTTTCCCCTGCATTCATTAATCCAAACGACATCTTAGCGTACATGAATGTACCCCATGGAGTGGTAAATGTTGTCTTTTCCCTGTCCTCAGGCAGAATGGAGACTTGATTGTAGCCAGAGAAACCATCAATCATGGACATCCTGGATGCTCTTGTTAACCTCTGCAGTATATGTTCCATTTTTGGTAAGGGGTAATTGTCCTTTCGTGAGATCCTGTTCAGGTTTATGAAGTCTACACAGAGTCTGATTTCTCCATTCTTTTTCCTTACTGGTACCAAGTTGTCCACCCACTCCGAATATCTCAGTGGTACAATGATCTGAGCTTGAAGCAACTTCTTCACCTCCCTCTCCATGATAGGCAACAACATAGGATTGATCTGTCTCAGCTTCTTCCTAAATGGCTTTACCTCCCCTTTGAATGGGATTTTATGCTCGATGACAGAAGTGTCATATGTTTTGAGGTCTTCGTAAGTCCAGGAGAAAACATCAGCAAATTCCCCTAAAAGTCCAATGTATTCGTACCTCTGCTCCTCTGTCAGGCTTCTCTACAATTTGACAAACTTGGGCTCATTCTCAGTACCAATGTTGCACTGAATAGTACCAACATCATCCTCCAAGATTTCCCCTTTTAATGACACATCATTTCTATCAAAAATCCTTTCCAAAGGAACCATTCCTCTTAGAATATGATTGCTGGGCAGCTGCACAATGTTACGCTCTGCAATCTTATTCAGAAAATTAAACCCATCAAGCTTTTCTTCAGAGACAGAGTCTTGGTCGATATACATCTTTGAAAATTATTCGTCAGTCTCCAAGAAATTATTGATCTCGAGAACATCCTCGAATACCTTCCAATGTTTGACATTGTCAGGTATGGAGGGCCTGTATTTTACTTCTACATCATATCTGAATTTGGGCGGCAAGGGTACTTTGAAATTGCTTGCTGATGTAGCCAAGGAATCTGCCATTGTGTTCTCCTCTCTTGGGATGAAAGAAATGTTAAACGCTGAGAAGAAACTGTCAATTAGGTCCCATACCTCATTTCTATAATTCCTGAGTCGAGGATGCTTAGCCTGATATGCGCTTCTGATCTATTGGACCACCAACTCTGCGTCTCCGAACACTGCTACTTCCTGAATTCCCATTTCCCTTGCGGCTCTTAATCCTAGGATAAGAGCTTCATACTCTGCCACATTGTTGGTAGCTTCAAACTCTAGTTTGTATGACAGAGATATGGTTTCCTGAGCAGGTGACATGAAAAACACCCCAGAGCCAGCGCCCTCCTTGGAACAGGCTCCATCAAAGAACATTTTCCAGAGAGGGGAGATGGGGGAAAAAAATTCATGAGGAGTGGTGGGCTGCTTTCTGAGTTTAAGAGGAGGGTCGGAAGCATGAGTGAGTTGTAACAAACTGGAGCCTAAATCAGTGTCCAAGGAAAAGATGGGATGGTTGGTAGTGTTGGCTTCATCCTTGATTATATAGGCCAGTTGGGCTTCTCTATATAGCCTCCTATGTTCCCCTCCAAACACTGGGATAGTAGCGTATGTGAGGTCCATCTGCAAAGTTACCCCCAGTATTTTTATCCAAGATCTTGATAATAACATACCAAACTTGGGGGGGACATCGACCACTACAATATCCATGACCACACTTTTCATGGGCAGCTGAAACAAGGTCACGACCAGGTCTTTGATAACTCCTAGATGCTTAACTTTTCTGGAGTCAAAGGAATAGAGGTCATGATAGGCTCGGGTGACTTCTAGCCCTAACTCTTCCATGACAGTTTTGGGCATAAGGTTGTGAGAATCCCCCGAATCCATCAAGCAGTTGTGAAGTACCTTGTCATGTATGTTCAGGGAAGTGTAGAAAGGAGGGGATGAATCATTCCAGTCTTCTACCATAGGGCCTAGAATGATTGCAGGTTTTTCATCTTGCAAATTGATGGAGTCTATGGGAGGGCATGAGACCTCAGACTGTAAAATCTCAGAGAAGCATTTCTTGAACCCTTCATGTTTAACCAATTCGTTCAGGGGCACAGGGATTCTGATCTTTTGAATTTCATGCTCGAAATTAAAAGAAGATGTAAGCTTAGGGATTTCTCTTATTTCGGGAACATGACTCTGGATAGTGGGAGAGAGGGGTTGGGTCTTCTTACCTCTGTGACTATCTGCTACTTCATTAGCAGGCTTCTCTATTCTAGTGGACCGCTCAGGAACCTCAGGTGCTACTGTCTTTTTCTTAGACCTCAGATCATATCTGCCTTGGTCACCACTAGCCTTGTCTCCCTTGCTCAGTTCATTTAGCTGACTGTCCATGAGAGACTCCTCGTATGTTGATTGAGTGAGATGAGGAAAAGGAGGAGTGTCTCCGAAGTAATGGATTTTATGATCAGGGTCATCTGTTTCCCCTTCTTTCCCCTCAGCCACAAAATTGTTTTGAAAAGGGACCTGAATTTTCTGGTCTTCTCTGTCTCTTCCCCCCTCTCTTTGCACATTCGGGGGAGTAAAATTGTTTGTCCTCCTGAAACCTCCTTTGTTTTCGGCGTTTTGAGGGACCCTGTATGCTTGCCTCCCCTCAACCCTCATTCTCTCCATCTTTGCAGACAGAGACTTCACCATCTTGGTCAGTTCATCCACTTGAGGGTGGGGAACCGATGGTTCAGAAGTTGAGGTTTCTAACCTTCCCTTTCTTCTGTTTGCATCGGCCTTGTTCCTCAGTCTGTCGGCTGCTAACACATTGGATTCCACTTCTATGGTCGCATCTTGCATTTGAGCTAAGGAGGTGGCTCTTCTTTCTCTCAACAAAAGATAGAAATCGGGGCCAAACGCACTAGCATAAGAAATTTTGGCCGAGGCTTCTGAGGGTTTTATTTCGGCAGGAATTTTATTATACATATTATTAAATATTTTAGAGAATTCAGAGACAGACACTTCTTTCATTTTCTTCAAAGACCCGAACTCTGTCATGTAATACATGAAATCTTTCCTATCGTCCCATTGCCTCAGGAAAGCACTATCCAAGGATTCAATCCCAGCAATAGAGCTGGGGGGAAATCCTCTAAACCATTTTCTCACCTCACCATCCAGGCTCTGGACGAAGACTCTCATCTAGACATCTTCATTTTCAATGTTAAGGTTGTCTGCATAACTGTAGAAAGCAGCCAGGTGCTCTTTTGCAGTTATGTCTCCTTCCCCAGTAAACTTGGGCATATACTTCAAGTAGTCTCCAGCAGGGAGAGGATTCATAGAATGGGGTAGGATTAAGGGAGCATATCTGGAAACGACTATGGTGTCCATTCTATTCAAAGGGGGATTAGCACCAGCCATAGGAATATTAGGTGGAGGAGAGCTTGGAGGAGAAGGAGTTCGTGAAGGGGCTACTGGGAATGTGTCTCGAAGTGGAGTGGGAAACAAGAGGGGATTTAAGGAGAAGGCTAACGAGATTAAGTCAGCAGGTGCTCCTCTTTGCACAGGAGTAGTAACAGTAACAAGGGGAGTAGTAAAGATAGGAGTGGGGAAATCTTCTGTAGTCCTGAGTCTATGCCAAGGTACAACTTCAGAGGAGAGGGGAGTGACAATGATTTCTCCCTCCAATCCAAGACCAGGAGGGGAAAACTCAGCAGGAACACTCCCAAAATTCAGGAAACGAGCAACCTCAGAAAGAGGTCTATTAAGAAACTGAGGAGGAGAAAATGGAGTTCCTACAGAAGGAGATGGCGGATTACCTGGTTCACCGGTGGAAGCTTCTTCTTCAAGGGCCTTTCCTTTCCTGAGAACCACCTCTGGATCAGTTTCAGGTGTAGCTAGAGGCATCTATGGATGAGACCGCGTGTGTCTACCTCTGAAAGCCACAATTAACATGACCGGTCCGCCACAGTGGAGTCGTCACAATGGAGTCGCCAGGTGCATAGTAGCAATCTTCAAAGGCTCTGATACCCGATGCACCTTCAGAATCAGAGGCTCAATGTCGTTCAATCCCGGGGAAAATTTTCAACTTCGTCCCCGACAACGGTGCCAGAAATGTTAGCGTCAGAAGTCATTCCTGGATTGCTTGCAGTAGCAGAGCCCAACGCCCATCAGTTTTATGTCACGATTTGTTTAATGGGGTGATCAGATGGGTAAAGACTCAAGAAAATATAGCTTTAACTCATGAAACCAGGCCTGGTATGTAGAAAGCAAGGGATGTCTTGATCCAACTTCTGTTAGTAAATGGATTAGAGGGTGGTAGACAGAAGACTTGTGAGATGGGCGAGAAAGACTGCCTCGGGAAACAGGCCTTCGGAGGCTTGAGGGTGAAAAACTCAAAATCCAAGATCCTCTTGGTCTAGAGCTTCAAGGAGCTGAGAGGTGACTCAACTGAATCCTTCAATTCCAAGTCATTTCAGTGCTGAGAAAATCACAAGAGCCGATTAGAAACAATGCAACTATTATAGTGATCCAACTTACATCATCCTATAACAGCTACAACTTGACTGGATCCTCCAATTCCGAGTTGTTCTAACACGGTAAACAAAGAGATGGAAAGACGCTGACATCCATAAAGTAAGAAATCTCAAATGCCTTATACATTAACCAGAGCGACTAGTGCTTCATCAAAACTTTACAATCAGGAGCTTTGCTCAACCATCGATCGTTTTCAAAATGCAAAAACTGAGTACATATACTTCGATAGATTTTCCCAACAGAGGCGCGCTCGCCCTTCAAGTCATAGCATCCTTTCAATCATTCTTCGAGTGGAATTCCTTCGGCAGATGTCTCCTTAACTTCGCATGGCCTTTGCAGGGGAGGTAGCTAAAACACTAAAGGCCAAAATGGCGTGTGCAAACTTCTCTGTCTAGTCGAGGACTTCAGCATGGCTTCTTTGGAAAAAGAAGTACACAGAACTCCTTCGAGCAGACCGCTTGCAAGGCCCTCCATACCTCACACTCAATGAATGAAAGGAGGTTTCAACCACCCGTCCTTGCCTTCATTTACTCCAAGCGGAAACAAGAAGAGAAATCGTATCCGATGGCACCTGGAAATCGCGATGATCCTTTCGACGACTAGATTCGACGCTTTTGGCCCCTTTTTCTTAGCTCTTTTATTTTCCAAGTGACCACGAACCGTGACCCTGCTTTTATTCTCATAGGTGCTTTTGACGTTCGTGAATAGGAAGGAGCTAATCCTTTCATATCATAGTCGCGATGGGCGAAACACTGAGACGGTTCAATTGGGTGCCACGAGTCCTTCAAATTTGACGGTCCTAAACTCACCCGACACTGCTGTGGGCCCCAGGTCCTGGACGCTCTCGTTACTACACGCATCAGGGATATGAGGGAGCTGCTCCTTGTGCTTCGAAACCGCGATGAGAGAAAAGGCGAGGAGTCTAATCGCGCGCCAGGTGTCCGTTTCAGATGGACGGCTGAGACTGCCCCTTGATACTGTGGGCCCGACTTTGGGCGCTATCGGCACTT
Source organism: Picea glauca (assembly GCA_000966675.3). Taxonomy (NCBI): domain Eukaryota; kingdom Viridiplantae; phylum Streptophyta; class Pinopsida; order Pinales; family Pinaceae; genus Picea; species Picea glauca. The sequence continues at coordinate 429,852 of JZKD02S1906520.1, read as the reverse complement.
CGGGGTTTGGGTTTTCGATATGTACAACGACATAAAACCTTCACCCTTTGAACTCGCGACTACCGAAAATCCGACATGACCAGATCTCGTGCCACGCATCCTTTGGGATGAACGACTGCCATCCATCCCTGCACAAAATATGGGCGCTATCCAATACGCTAACCTTGACGCAACTTCGCTAACCGTGATTTCCCGCCAACCATTGATCTGTCCCTTTGGATGAATCCTGATTGTCAAAATCAGACCACTCGCTCGCTTGATTTAAGCCCGAAATAGATTTCTTCTATGAGCTGCGCTCGACGCTCATCACGCCACTTGCAGACCTGATCGCTCTTTCTCTTCGGACGAGTAATGTTACTAACATAAACAATGTATCACTATGAATGAATATAAAATATGTTGGTTTTCTCAGTTGGGTTTCCACGGGAAAAATATCTGTGTAAAGTTTGTATTTTCCATTGTATATTTTCTGTTCTTTTACTGAGAATATGTTTGCAATAAATATTGTACAAGGTTAAAATCTACAACACACCCTCCCTCTTTAAAGAACAATATTGTCCTCAAGGCTTGAGATGTGGGAATTGCTACAAAATGGTGGTTGTCTCCCATCTGGCATCTTCAAGTTGTGTATCCTTCCACTGTACTAAAAATTATTGAATTGTGCATTGACGGAGACGACACTTGCATTGGGATAGGGCAACTTTTGGCTACAACCAAATGGAATCTTCTTCATCCAATTAGAGAGACTAGTTTGAATCTGGCACTTTGATCTAATCACTTTCTTTAAACAAGAAACATGAAAAACTGGATGGAGCTTAGAGTGACTGGGAAGGGATAACTTGTAATCCATGGGCCCTTGATCTGAAAAATCCTTAGATGCTAATTAGTCTTTAATACATATAAATATCTACTTGATCCTCAGAATAATAATGATCGTTTGATTGTTTTCCATATACATGTGAATTAACTTATCTTTCCATTTACAATTTAATGATAAAAAACTTGCAAATAACTAAGTGAAAATAGAAAAACAATACCAAAATCACATACACAAGTTTGATAATGGAGTTCACCCAATTTTGGCTACGTCTCCCAGTCTGCTTCCAATCGAGACCTCTTTATTAATGCTCAAATGCTTGTTTTTTACAATGAACTTTTTACACGTTTCTCAAACTCACAAACAGAGTGCGCCATTGAATTCCTTGCGAAATTTTGAAAAAAATGAGTATAAAGTTCATAAAATTCCATCAATGTACCTCTCAACATGCATTACGATGCAATCCCAAAGTCTTGATACCTCTAGCATGAACCTCGAGACAATACCCATACTCTACATATGTGTGTCATTTCCTTGGTTCGTGCACCTATTAAATAGGGAATTGGGCTAAACTGGCACTCGAAACTATACGCAAACATTAAATATGATTTTGTTGAAATTACATAACAAAAATCACCTTTAGCGAAATTGATTAAAATGTTGGAATGTTATATAGTGGGTCATAGGGTCAAACCCCATCGACCACACTATATATAGCATTTTGTTGTAACCATATGGAATATAGTTATGGTATATAACCAAAGTTTGTAACCTCCCACGCATGAATATAGGCATGGGTTATATGGAGTTTCGATAAACCATGGGCTTAGGGCTTTAGCCCTCGACCCTTTTTTCCCTCGAATAAACTTTGATAAAAAATTAAGTATTAATTATATCACATATGGTTAAGAACCAATACGATGGCATAATGGTAAAGGTTGTTGGCGTAAGGTTATAGGAGTTTGTGGGTTCAACCCCCATCGACTCCTATACTTTTGATAAACATTAACCATTAATAGCCAATGGGAGGCCGCCACATGGCATCCTCTCATTAATCTATCTCTATCATGTGTGAAACTATAATCGGTCCACTGTATTGCATGGATGCTAGGTTCAATGTATAGTGTGACACATGGTGCTCCATGATGTTGTCACGTCAGAACCATATGGATGTATGGTCATGCCACATGTCACCCATGCAATGGTGACACGTCTCCTTTGACCATTTGACATTTGCATGGTTTGACTTGAACTTTGACCACCATAAATTTTTCATACAAACTTTTTTTGAGGTGATTTTTACGTTGTTGGAAAGATATCTTTGAGCTCTACACATTGATGTCATTTTCAAGAGCATTTGAAACGGTCAAATTTTGAGCATTTTTTAATCCTTTTGGGCTTCTATGAGCATTTTGAATCTTCCTAGACCTCTTTGAGCGTTCCTATATCCTCCTAGATACTTCATCCCCATTGGAAGCCTTTTGGACCACAAAAAGTTTTGATTACTCAACAACTAAATGAGGGTAAAGCTCCCTCACCTTCCTGATCTCGATCCACTTATTTACTTGGTTTCACCCCTTTAAGACCAACTTGAATATATTCCATATCACCTCCTTGTGAAGTCCTTATTCTTCTATCAAAAATAAAGTCTTCCTATAGCTCGTCTAAATATTCTGGAGAAAAATCATCAATTGTCAGAACCTAAATACTTTCATCTTCATCCACAATCATAGGAGGCTCATAAAGTTTCAAATTCTCAACATTTACCATTGAATACATTTGCATGTAGGATGGTATATCTAAACAAAAGGCATTAGTACCAATCTTTTCCAACATCTTTAATGGACCATATTAGATTGGCCTAAGCTTTCTACCTTCACACTTCATTTCGTCCTTGTTGATATGTAACCATACTTGATCACCGAATTGAAATTGATGATCAAACCAATGTTTATCATGCCTCGCCTTGTATTTGGCTTGGATTTTGTCCAATTGTTCTTGTACTACTTGATGTACCTTTTGGATCCTCTGAATGAATCTTTCAGATTTATCTGTATCATCTTGTCCATCTATTTTACTTTCTTCTCCAAAAAACAATTCCATAGGTGATTTAGGCAAGTACCCCAAACATACTTCAAAAGGATTTTTTTGAGTGGAAGAATGCATAGCATGATTATAGGCATGTTGTACATAAGGTAATTGTTCATCCCATAATTTAGGATGCTTGTTGTAGTATCCTCAAAGTATATGAACCATTGTTATGTTTACCACCTCTATTTTTCCATCTGTCTATGGATGAAAAGCTATGATTTTCTTTATCTTAGTTTCCATCATCTCCCATAAATGAGACCAAAACTTTCCCAAAAAGAGAGAGTCTCGATTTGAAATAATAGATGTAGGAATCCCAAAATGAAGCCATACATTAGCAAAAAAACATTTGTGTTGTTTGTTCAACTGTGACATGTTTCTTGCATGGCATTAAAATGCACGTCACTGAATCTATCCACAACAACATACAAATAATCATGACATGTCTTTGACATTGAAAAACACCCTACAAAATCCATGGAGAGACTTCCCCGTGGCTAAGAAGATATTGGAAGTGGTGTATATAATCCCAACTTTTTGTTTCTAGGCTTACTTGTGAAACACATAACACACCCTTTTACATACTTGGAAATTGTCTCATTCATTCGAGGCCAATAACAATATCTCTACAACTGTGCTATTGTCTTACCAACCCCAAAATGACCATAAATGAGAGATGTATGAGCTTCTCTAATTACATTTACTCTTTCATCTCTGGATATACAAAGCTTCCCAAGATGATATAACAAATTTTCATGCATATGATAATCCAACTGTTGATTTCCATGAATCAAATCCATATACACATTTTTAAAATCATCATCCCTTGAATATTGTTCAACATAACTTTCATGAGCTAAGGGATTATACGTTAGTATTGTAGATGCATCGATCACTGGCCTTGACAACAAATCTGCAACCTTGTTATGAATACCTTTTTTATACTTGATTACCAAATGAAATTGTTGTAAGAAACCTATCCACCTGAAATGTTGTGACTGTTGTAGCTTGGTCTATGACTACAAGTACTATAATGGTTGATGATCTGTATGAATTATGGTCTCTTTTCCCATTAGGTAATGCTTCCATTTTTTTACACTTTTTACCAATGAATACAATTCCTTATCATATGTTGGATAGTTAATCATAGCCTAAGTAAGTGTCTCATAATGATAACATATATTTTTACCTCATTGCATCAAGACTTCTCCCATGGCCTATCCACTTGCATCGGTTTGAATCTCAAATGGTTTTTCTAGATATGGCAGAGACAAAACTGGTGTGTTGCTTATCTTTTCCTTCAATGTCTCGAAAGTTTTTTGTTTATTGCCTCCCTATTGAAATAATTGTTTAACACTTGTTAATGCATGTAGAGAAGTTGTGATAAAAGAGAAATTAGCAATGAATTTCCTCCAGTATTGTACTATACTTCTCCTAAGAAGCTCATGACTTCTGTTGCAGTAGTTGGCTTAGGTCAATTCACAATAACTTCTACTTTTGCAGGATCTATCTTTAGCTAACCATTCCCTACAATGTATCCCAAATATACTAGAGAATTGTTTCCAAAATCACATTTAGACATCTTTACATTCAACTTCTCCTTCTTCAAGAGTTCAAAGACTCTCTTGACATGCATTATATGATCTTCCCATCTTCGACTAAAGATAAATATATCATATAAGTAGAGGATAAAAAAATAATATATGTAAGGCCTGAACACGTCATTCATTACCCTCATAAATGTTGTGGGTGCATTGCATAAACCAAATGGCATAACTAACCATTCAAACAAGCCTTGCTTTGTCTTGAAAACAATTTTCCATATGTCACTTTCTGCAATTCTGATTTGATGGTAACCACTTCTCAAGTTCAATTTAGTGAAAGAAACAACATTATTTAACTAATCCAATAAATCATCAATCTTAGGGAGAGGATATATATTCTTTATGGTGATCTTGTTTAGTGCTCAAAAGTCAATACACATCCTCCACATTCCATCTTTCTTCATAACTAAAACAATAGGAGATCCACACGGATAGGAACTTGGCCTTATGATTCCTTTATCGAGCAATTCCCGAACTTGCTTCTTGATCTCTACATTCTCTATTACTAATGATATATACATACCAATGTTAGGAAGAGGATCATCCTGCTACAAATAAATTTCATGTTCAACCTCCCTCTTAGGAGGAAACCCTGTAGGTTCCTTAAATAAATCATCATAATTAGATATTTTTTTAACCAACTCATGTTTATGAATTGGATCACAACCTGATAAAGAATCAAATATCTCTTATTATTTTTGTTTCACTATCATGAGAACACAATATTTACTTGCATTCATGAGTCTCTTCATTTTCCATATGCTCACTAAAGAAACATTAGTTTTGATACGATGAGCGTTGACAATAAATTCAATCCCATCCTTGAAAATATGATATTTATTCTCTTCACAGTAGAATATGGATTTTCTGTCCAATAGATATGGACTACCCAAGACAATGTCACAAATGTCAAGATGCACAATATAACTCAACCTCATCAAAGAACTTAGTTCTAATTGCAAATCTGATATTGCACTACTTCGTTACCTGCAACTTAGCATCTTCACACACCCAACCTGGATATGGTTTTTTATGAGGTGTCGTCTTCAAACCCAACTTCTTAACAATTGCTTCAGATATTATGTTAACTTGAGATCCATTATTGAACAAAGTATCTATCTTTGTATGTTTGACTACAACCCTAACATGGAAAATCTCACTTCTTTTCTTTTGATCAATAACACTTTCTAATTTGGCAGATTGAACTGAAGAATTAGTAGTAGATATACCTTTTCTTCATGTTTCCATGATCTTAGATTCATCTCATGAATCTTATCCTAGATAATTTCGAGCTGATGCAATAGTCTTCTTCTTCCCTTTATCCTAGAACTTCTTTGTTTGTAATTCTAGATGCAACTTCCAACACTGTGCTTCCTCATGCCCATGTCTCTTACAATGGGAACATGTATTTTTTTCTTCAACTTTATTTACAGTAGTTGACTTCTTATTCTTCCATTTTCCTTTCGAATTCTTTTCGAACTTGTGTGACTTCTTATCTTCAATCACATGCTTCCCCTTACTAGCCTCCAAATGAGTATCTTGTACTGATACTTCATCAATGTTAGTAGGGTTAAACATCAGGATAGTGTGTTGAATATATGAGTGCATGCCACCAATATACTTTAGAAGATTTTCTCGAGCATATATTGGAATTCCTAAAGATAATTCCCTCTTTTTAAATTCATGCGTATATTATTGGATATTTTTCCCCTTTTCTTGTCTGAGATATTTCCATTTCATAATCATTGTTTGTACATTAGCCAATGGATAAAACTGTTTTCTAATTACAACAGTAAATTCATCCCTAGAGGAAATTATTGTACCATGTTGAACAAGATCAACTTGTGTCTTAATCTCCCACCATATTAAGGTTGAATTGACCAGATAGAGTAGACAATTATGTCTTTGTAGTGTCGTCCATGATCTTTTTCACCCTGCAATATACCTCTATCTTCTTGATCTAATTGTCCAACTTTTCAGAATTCAATTCTCCATCATAAATTGACAATTCGAACTTAACATCCAATTTTAATAAAGGAAGATTATGAGCATGAAAAGTCTTCTTAGTGGACTTATTTTTATGTGAATAATGTTCTCTTGTGGATGATGAATATGGTGAGGATGGTTCAGAAGTTCCACCCCCTTCACCTCCTCCTTCATCTTTAACTGGTTCAACTTTTTCCGATGTATCTTCTTCCTTGGCCTTCTTTCGACCCTCATATATTTATTCTACCATGGATTTCATTAAATTAAAAGCTTCAAAGAAATCATCTTCAGAGTCATAAGGACCTAATTTTCTTGGTGAAGTCATCTCTCTTCTTTGAGTAAATCTTCTCAAACGAATCTCTGGATTATAACTTGTAAGTTTGTCTTCTCCTCGCTTGGATTTGGACGTTGTAAGCATTCACTTGCAACCACTTGTCAAAGCTGAGCTCTGATACCAACTTGATCCGAAAAATACTTAGATGCTAATTAGTCTTTAAAACATATAAACATCTAATTGAACCTTGGAATACTAATGATCGTTTGACTACTTGCAATATACATGTGAATTAACTTGTCTTTCCAAATACACTTTAATGATAAACAACTTGCAAATAAATGAGCGAAAAGAGAACAACAATACCAAAATCACATAACAATTTTGATAACAGAGTTCACCAAATTTGGGATATGTCTCTAGGTCCACTTCCAATCAAGACCTCTTTATTAATGCTCAAAAACTTGTGGTTTACGATTACCTCTTTACACGTTGCTCAAACTTAGAAACAGAGTGCACCATTGAATTCCTTGCGAAATTTCGAGAAAAATGAGTATAAATTTCATAAAATTATGTCAACGAACCTCTCGGCACACATTATAGTGCAATCCCAACGTCTTTGTACCTCTATCATGAACCTCGAGACAACACCCATACTCTACATATGTGTGTACTTGCCTTGGTCCGCACACCCATTAAATAGGGCATCGGGATAAACCACCACCCGAAACTATAGGCAAACATTAAATGTGATTTGTTGAAATTACATAATTAAAAAGTGCCCTTTAGCACAATTGGTTAAAACATTGGAACGTTATATAGTGGTTAACGGGGTCAAACCCCGTTAACCACACTATATATAGCATTTTGTTGTAACCATATGGAATATAGTTATGGTATATAACCAAAGTTTGAAACCTCCCACACACAAATATAGGAATGGGATATATGGAGTTATAATAAACCATGGGTCAGGGGATTTAGCCCTCAGCCCTTTTTTCCGCCGAATAAACTTTGATCAAAACTTAAGCATTAATTATATCGTATATGGTTAAGAACCAATACGATGGCATAATGACAAAGGTTGTTGGCGTAAGGTTATATGAGGTCGTGGGTTCGACCCTCGTCGACTCCTATACTTTTGATAAACATTAACCATTAAATTCCAATGTTTTCCACGTGGCAGCCTCTCATTGGTCTATTGTTTCCACGTGCCAAACTATAAATGGTCCACTATACCACACAGATGTTGAGTCACCTGCTAGGTTGAATGTACAGTGTGCCACATGATGTTCCATTGTGTTGCCACATTATCACCGTATAGATGTACGGTCATGCCACTCCACTCTTGCATTGGTGACACGTGTCACTCTTGCATTGGTGATACGTGTCACCTTTGACTTTTACTTGGTTTGACCTAAACTTTGACCAGGCATAACTTTTGCATACAAACTCTGTTTGAGGTGATTTTTACATCGTTAGAAATCTACCGCCAATATATACACATTGATGTCATTTTAGAGAGCATTTGAGATGATAAAAAATTGAGCATTTATGAATCCCTCTAAACCTCTGTGAGTGTTTTGAATCTTCCTAGACCTCTGTGAGCATTCCTCGATCCTCCTAGATCAACCATAAACACTTGGTAATTGTATAAGGGCCCTAAAATTTTGGAGCAAGTTTTTGGAAGTGATATTATTTAAGGGAAGTTTTCTTATATGGTTGTAGACGAAGAAACACCTGATCCCCTTTAGAAAAATTGTGTTTGGAACAATGTTGATCAACTTGTTGCTTCATTCTATTATGACCAAATTGTCTTTGTGCGTGCATAGAATGTCAAATCGATTTGTAAGGGTTCTATCCACCTCCTAGACCTTAGAGACACCATCTAGGTAAGATAATACAAAGAGTGGATTTTGACCATAGACCGTCTCAAAGGGAATCATGCGAGTGACACCATGGTAAGTGGTATTGTACCACCATTCAACGAGTGGTAACTGTTATCATAGAATTTGTACTTTTGCAAATCCCTCCACAAGATACCCAAATCTTGTGTAACTATGGAAGAAACTATCACTGTCACCTAAGTAGGATCTTCTCTTATTATAATGATGTAGGAGGTCCACCACAAGGGAGGCTTCCCTGGTGACTTCAAGCGATCAAATAGCAAGTTTAGTAGCCAATCCTATTTCCCCCTATCTTGATCATCGATTAGTTGGTCTATGTTTAGGAAGGAAAGAGAGGTTGTGAGATAGATTGTTGTACCTACCTAGAAAAATAACACTTTGCAACACACACACACACACACACACACACACACACACACACATATAACAACTACCAAGCTAAAGTATGCAACAATATCCTCTTTAGACACTAGATTATTCAAATTGCATTGGTTGTTACAAATTTGTAGTATTAAATAATCATATAACAGTAGTAAATGATTTGTAACAACAACAATAATTAGTGCTCATAAATGTAGCAATTTAATATGAAAAGTAAGCATTCATCAAACACAAGATTATCCAATTGCTAGAAGATATTTTTTTTTTAAAGTTAGGACACCTTTAGATGAGTGTATGCATCAATTTAATGTAGTTTTAGATGGTTGTAGCAAAAATTTATAACAATATCAAATAATATTGTGAGTTTGCTAGGGTTAGAGTTAGTAGAGTTAGTAGAACACTTGAGAGGTTTGGAAAAATGTTTTAACAACTACTTTCACTACAAGAGTTACTTCTAGATTAGTTCATTTAACATTGTAGGGCTATGGAGTCTCAAATGCATCCAATCTTGAAGGTTGATCTAGTTGAAATCAAGAGGTAGAGTCTAAACCCTAAGGTGCAAGCACATTTGGGCCTTAGGCTTTAGACTTTGAGGAGAAGGATGTCTAGGGTGCAAGCACTTTTGGTCCCTAGATATCATTTCTCTCTTCTTGTAGCTTCACTTAGATCAAAGATCAATTCTTTAGGGCTAAAATCCTAACGAACTATCACTTTAGGGATTCAGGGTCCTAACACTAGCAAGGACAATTCACAAAATTTGGACAAAAAAAACTTTGTGAGAGGAAGAAGCACTTATGTTCCTCTCTTAAGGTTTCAATAAACAAGAATCCTTGCAACAAAATATAAATTTCACCATTTACATCAACAATACAACATAAAATTGTGGAAAATTACTTACTTTATCCAAGAAGACAAGAGCACAAAACCCCAATTGTAGAAATATCCATCCAAAATCAACAAACCATCCACAAGAGACCATATCCAAGCATAGTGCATGAGAGAGGAAGACCAAGAAGGATGAAATAGAAAATAAGTAGAAGTGTTACCCCACAAATGGCATTGAGGAAAGATGGTGATCCAAATTAAAATGATCATTATCCTTTATATATGAGCATGGGATAGATATTTGTTCACAATGTTTAATTAGAAGTGGGGTCGACCCTTCATTTAACCCTTACAAAATGTAATAAATGCAAAAATACATCATAAATGAGCCACACGTGCAAGACGTCAAGCCCTCTTGGGAAAGGAGGATGCATCCAGAGGCCATGTGGAACCAATCCATAGTGATATGGGAGAAAATGATGTCTCTCCTCCCTCAAATCCATGCCAATCACCATCAGTAACCTAGATATCCACCAAACCGTAGCTCCATCAAACCCTAGAAGATGACATCATCATCAAAATAGAGCCAACGTATAGGATCTAAGTGTTGCATCCATGATGGAGGGAGTTGCATCTTGTCTCTACATGGTCCATAGTTTTCTGCTGCTACAACGTCCCTGATCCATTGGGTAAGTAAGCTATGGGGTAATCTTCCCATCCTATGGGATTCCAACTCATCTATGTGCCATCATGACTGAATCTGCTCATACCAAGCCCATCTTTCGATCGTCCAATGTTCTAAGGATGTGAGAGATGATTTATGAGGCTGGTGAGTCACTAGATGACCCACTACTCTCCATCACACATGCCAAGGTCCTACAATAAAGGAAAAATTTCATGGTTACAAGCCCAGGACGTCCCTCAAAGAACCATTTTAGGGCCATCCAAAACAAAACAAAGTATAAGACAAGGTTAGCCAAGGTTCATAATAAACATTAGTCCTTAAATCATGCAAAGTAATTTGCAACTTAATATATAATCCATGTAAATAGTTCACCTCAGTATCCCCTTCAAGCATCACATCAACCCAAGACCCCATGTGAGTTGGAAAATTTAAGTATGGGAGGGCCTTCATCCAACCCTATTAGGTGTGCCACCTAGAAAGAAAATAAAAGACCTAGGTAGAGGGATAGGTCCCAAGGGAAGCAAGAAATAAAGAAACCCTTCAAGAGTAAGTGTGAAAGTGATATGGTTTTAGGACTTACTTCATAGTTCATAGTGTAATTTAATCCATTTCTATGAGCACCTTTGTTGAGGGAGTACTTTCTAGCTTGAGATAACCTTTCCTTTGTACTTTTTCATTCTGAACCCCTTATTTTTCCTTTTGATACCCAATTATCATTTGCAAGTCCCCCTTATAATGTTTCAAGCTTCATTCCTTCATTTTTACTGGGCTATTGTCCTTTATAATTTTGTGCATTCATTCACATTCGGACAGGGGCGATTACCATTAGAGGGGATAGAGATCAAGTTATCCTGAGGATTTTATGGTGGCCTTTATCATTTAGAAATAACATACATGTATAGATAATATGCATCGACCTATCGACCTTCATCCCCTTATTCTCATGAGAGAATGTACCATGACCCATTACCAAAGTTTGGTACACTGTGAGAGGCTCCACGATGGAAAGTGTTAGGTATGGTGGGGAATGGAATGTTACCCTTGTGAGCCCCCCCTAGTAGTACTCATTTTCCATGGGTAGTGACAACACATGACTAGGGCATTGAAGTTGAATACCAAGGTGAAACAAGGAAACTAACACAATTTCCCAAGCAAGTGATCCATTATCCAACTTCAACAAAAGATCCTCATCCACATGCCCAAAAAATTAATCACAACACTTTACATGAAAGAAGGACTAAAATACCTCATGGTGATGTTGGTTTACCATCTCCCATACACTGGGTTACTTAGATTTGATGAGCCTTGGTTGACCTGTATATATAAAGGTGAATGAGGGGGGATATTGGGATACCATATGTGGACATGTTGATCATAATCATGGTCGAGATCATGTTCTCCATTGCGGGCCATGAGACATGATCTCCTCTAGTTACCCCTAGGCATGTAGGGGTAACATCTGGCTCCAACATTGGGACATGTTCTCAATGTAGAGTGGATGAGAACCTCAACATCTCTAGTTGTTCAAGACATGCAATCCTACATCCACTTCAAAAAAAATCACCCTTTATAAGTATCAACCAATGGATGTGATATACCATAATTAGAGATAAATCTAAAACCATGCCGAAAAGAATTTGTTTTCACTAAGGTACCAAATGATAAAGAAAAAATATACAATGATTAAGTGAGATTTCCTAACATGTATTCATTATATACAAATGAGAATGAAATTTATACAAGAAAGATTCAATACTATAATATCATGAATGCATGATGCAACATATATACAAAAGCAATGCAAGATGCAAGATGCCCTACCTAACCTAATCTAAACTATGTTATCTTTGAACATATATACAAAAGCAATGCAAGATGCAATATGCCCTACCTAACCTAATCTAAACTATTTTATCTTTGAGAAGTCAAGTCTCGTCCCCATGATGGGGCTTGAGAAGGGACCCACTAATGGGTAGTGTCATCCCCTTCCCTTCAACATGGATAAGTAGTAGGAGTCATTGACATACTTCTATTCAATTCTATAGGGACCTAGACAAAATTTTCTAAACTCCTTTCATGTATTAGGCTGGACCTTCCTTGTATCCCACTGTAAGACCAATTATCCTTGTTTGTAATCCCCTCCTTTGAAATCAAATGTTTATTTAATTACCCTATTATATTTCTTCGAGGGAGGGTGTGTGATTTCATTGCAATAATATCTTCTTGGCTCGATCTAATCAACAACTATTTACCACTCTTCTTCAATATTGTGATAGAGCCAACTACTTTGTCTTTGTACCTGTCTATTTGTTGTTGATAATCCTCCATTTTATGCCACACTATATCATCAAAATTGTCTTCTTGTGTGAAAGGGAGGTCATCTTGGAAAACGTATGGAGGATATTCTTTGAACTTCTCAGGGAGATCCTCTAAGGGATCCTCAATTTTAGGGTCAAGGTCAATTTCTTCAACATGATCCATTTCCATTGTTAGGTTGGGTAGATGGGCATAGATTTCATCATCCATTGGTATAGTAACATAATTAAAATCCATCTGTAAGGTACCAGCCAACATTGCATCAAATTTTCTAGACAAGATCATTCCCCAAACATATGGGAAATCTATGACCACAATTCCCATCACGAAAACTATATCGGGATATCAATAAAGGAAAACCTTTAAATTTTCTATCACACCATATGTGGGAATAGCCATGGATTCAATCCCTTATACATTTCTATAAGGCCTTGTGACTTCCAAACTTACTTGTCGCATTACTTTCAATTCCATAACATTTTCACCCACCCCGGATTCAAGCATACATTTGTTCAAACTCTTATTATTCATTTCCAAGGAAATGTAAAAAGGTGGGTGCTCATGATATTGTGGTATTAAATTATTAGCTTGCAACATCACGGGAGGGTCTACAAGTTCCCCTTGTACTCTAAATAATTTCTCAATTTTTCTTCTCATCGAAGGGATCTTAATGATTTATGTTAGAGGTACAAGCATGTTTATCTTTTCCAAGACATAATTTATGTCAATTTTCAAGTCTATGTCATTAGTCTTTGGAAAAGTGGAATTAGGAGGAACATTTTCCGTAGGTGGTGGAGGATGCCTTGGTTGAGGGAATATAGGGTCACTCGGAAGATCTTGGGGTGCATCTGTTTGTCTGGTGTACACTTGTAATTCTCTCTTACTAAGATTTTCCCTTGATTCCTCATCCATTTTATTTATGATATCCATCCTATCCTTCTTGGATTCTTCTCTCTTGCTTCCTCAAGTTGTTTTGGTGTGATATTCGGGCACTTTTGGGGAGATATGGAAAATATATATTTTATGGTATCAAAGACATTTGTGTGATCAGGTTCCTGATTAATCCTTGGGAACTCATGTACCCAATGTGAATCCCCACAAGGTAGACACCAAGGAGTCTCTTCCTGAATTATAAAATTTGAAGTATCTAGAGTGTTGGGAACCTTTTGTTCATTTGGGGCCCTTGGTTTCCATGCTTGATTTGATCTATGAGGTTGACCCATAAAAGGAGGCTTGATGGCTTGTTGTTTTTCCCTCTCCAAATTAGTGATCGTGTTCATAATTAGGGTTTGATTTTTGGTGAGGTCATTTATTTCTTCTTCAATACAGTATGCCCATGCAGTGATAATATCTTGAGTGGGATCAACATTGTGTTATTTTCTTGGTTTTGTCTCAACCTTGTCTCTTGGGGCATAGAAAGTTTCTAACTTGAAGGATGAAAGATTAGCCTCAAGTTTTGCAGCCATTTCTTGGGCCTCTTCAATGATATTTGGAGTCTTGTCCCTGAGCATGAATCCAAAATGTCATGGGAAGGCCTTAACGTAGAGGAAAAGGAGATGATATTTTTCATGGAAAATGTTGTTAGGTATCTATTGGAGCAAATTTTCAAACTTGACATCAAAATCTTTGAAAATTCCATTCTCTATATTTTTTATTTCAGTAAGTCACAACAACAATAACATGGGATCTTCCTTATCACCTCATGTTTTCATAAAGGTCTCTTCAAATTAGTCCTGAGGCTTAATACTTTTTCTAGGGATACTATTGTACCACCTCCTAGAGTCATTAGTGAAAGTGGATGAGAATATTTTTATCACTAATCTTCATAATCATCACTCATAGGATTAAGTTGGAAAATAACCCAAAAAATATCCAAATGCTCTTCAACAGTAGTCACATCATTACCGAAAAACTTGGGAAACCACTTTTCAAACATAGGAGGCATATATTGAGGGTATCTTGGGAAAAAATACATGTATAAAGGCTTAAATATATTGGATACTCGTTGCTTTTGATCCATTAGAGATAAAGGAAGGTTTCCACCGAACAAAGATTTAATTAAGGTGAGTTGTGAGGAACCCTTCTCTTGTAGGTCTTAGGAGGGTTAGTGTACCTCCTTGAGATTTTTGGAGTCTCCAAATGGTCCCTTTATGATCATCAAAGGAAAGTGAGTGAATCACCTTCAGTGGAGTCTCCAAGTAAACTTGTAAGATAATGGCCTCGCGAAAGTTTACCAAAGAAATGAGGAGAATGACTCAATCCTCCCTGAAAACGATGCCAAAATGTTATCGCATGAATTGTACTTGTGCAAATCCATCCACAAGTTCCCCAAATATTGCATAAATATGGAAGAAAATACCATTTTCACCTTTGTAGGATATTCCCTCATTTTAGTGATGGAGGAGGTCCACACCAAGAGAGGCTTCCCTGGTGACCTCAAGGGATCAAATAGAAAATTTAGTAGCTAAGCCTACCGCCCCCTATCTTGATCATCGGTTAGTTGGTCTAGGTCTAGGAAGGGAAGAGAGGTTGTGAGATAGATTTTTGTACCTGCTCAGAACAAGAACACTTTGTGGCATATATATAACAACTACCAAACTAAAGTATGCAAAAATAACCTCTTTAGACACTAGACTACTCAAATTGCATTGGTTGTTACTAACTTGCAACAGTAAACAATCATATAGCAATAGTAAATTATTTGTAACAACAACAAAAATCGATGCTCATAAATGTGTCAATTTAACATGAAACGTAAGCATTCATCAAACACAATATTATCCAGTTGCTAGAAGATATTTCTGAACAAGTTAGACCACCTTAGATGAGTGTATGCAACAATTGAATGTAGTTTTATATGGTTGTAGAATTTTTTTATAAAAACAACAAATAATATTGTGAGTTTGCTAGGGTTAGAGTTAGTAGATTTAGTACATCACTTGTGAGGTTTGGAAAAAGTTTTTAACAACTAATTTCACCACAAGAGTTACTTCTAGATTAGTTCCTTTACTATTCTAGGGCTATGGACTCTCAAATGCATCCAAGCTTGAAGGGTGATCTAGTTGAAGCCAAGAGGTAGAGTCTAAACCCTAATGTGAAAGCACATTTGGGCCTTAGGATGTAGACTTTGAGGAGAAGGAAGTATAGGGTGCAAGCACTTTTTGGCCTATATATCATTTATCCCTTCTTCTAGCTTCACTTAATTCAAAGATCAATTGTCTAGGGATAAAATCCTAAAAACCTAGCACTTTAGGGCTTTAGGGTTCTAATCCTAGCAAGTACAATTCACAAAATTTGGACAAATAAAACTTTGTGAGAGGAAGAAGCACTTATGTTTCTCTCTTAGGGTTTCAATAAACAAGAATCCTTGCAACAAAATATAAATTTCACCATTTATATCAACAATACAACATAAAATTGCAGAAAATTACTCACTTTATCTAAGAAGACAAGAGAACAAAACCCTATTTTCATAAATATCCATCCAAAATCAACAAACCATCCACAATATACCATATCCAAGCATAGTGCACGAGACATAAAGACCAAGAAGGCTGAAATAGTGAATAAGTAGAAGTGTTACCCCACAAATGGTGAGGAAAGATGATGATCCAAATGAAAATGAGTGCTAGCCTTTATATATGATCCTAGGGTAGCACTTTGTCCACATAACATGTCAATGTTTATTTATAAGTGGGTTTGACCCCTCATTTAACCCTTACAAAATGTAATAAATGAAAAATACATCATAAATAAGACACACATGTGAGACATCAAGTTGTCTTGGGAAATGAGGAGGCCTCCAAAGGTAATGTGGCATCAATCCAGAGTGAGGTGGTATAAAATGATGTCTCTCCTCCCTCAAATCCATGCCAACCACCATCAGTAACCCAGGTTTCCACCAAACCCTAGCTCCATCAAACTCTAGAAGATGATGTCATCATCAAAATAGGGCCAACGTTCAAGATATAAGTGTTTCATCCAGGCTAGAGGGAGTTGCATCTTGTGTCTGCAAGGTATCTAGTTGTATGTTGTTGCAATGTCCATGATCCAGTGGATAAGTAAGGTTTGGGGTACTCTACCCATCCTATGGGTTTTCATCCCATATGTGTGCCATCGTGACTAAATCTGCTCATACCAAGCCCATATTTCCATCATCCAAGGTTCTAAGGATATTGGTGGCCACCCACCTATTCCAACTGGCTCCTCTTGAAAGTTTTTAGTTGAGCACATTGTTTTGTAATTCTTTGTAATTTTGGGTTCTACACTTCTGGGGTTGTCTGAAGCCATACACATATTCCAGGTGGAGACCGGTGACCTCCCACCTAATCCAACTGGCTTATTTTGGAATTTTTCATGTCAGCACATCTTGGTCGTTTTGGGGCTCTAAACAATTTTTTTTTTGGCTTGGCACAATAAACTATATACTGAGTTAGATTTTAATGGAACGATGTGTAGGTCTTAAGAATACCTTTCCAACAGGCTATCACGCGCCTAAAACGGAGGTTGTATGCAAAAGTTATGATCCCGAGAAGTTGAGGTACCAACTTACCCATCGGGGCCCACATAAATTTTGGTGTTTCATCTCCTAGGGTTAGGTTTTTGGATGTCTAGGGTTTTGGAATTCATGACTAATGTTAAAAGTACCTTTGCAGCCTCATTGTAATCATTCTTCTCAGACGAATGCGCACAGCGACCACATCTCTTCTCAGAGATAGCTACGACCATTTGAGAAAGTTGTTTTCAGTTCTGCAGTTTTACAGTTTCATCCTATTTCATTTATTCAATTGAAGTTATTGTTCACTGGATACCTGTTGTTTTTATTCATATCTCTGTTTTATTATATTCAATCTATTATTCATTTTGTTCCACTCATAAATCTGGATCAGAGGTATCAGAACAGTCTGCTCTTCATTTATTTTTCTTCATGCATGTCCCTGACAAGATCTGCGTATAAGAATTTGGGACTCAAACCAATCGATCCTTTGCAAGATAGGTCACGCCGAGCCCAACAAAAACCCATGGGGAAAAAAAAAATATGATGGAGCATGAGATCCTTTTAAAATGTTTCTCGAGGAATCCCTTGTGCGATAAAGGAATGAAATGATGGACAACTTTGCACAGATCCTTCGGTAACTGCCCACAGGAGATGCATCTTCATCAAGCGGCCATGTAACCCCCTTCAAGATACATGTAAATTTTGATATTCCATTATTTGAAGGATTGATAGATGCAGATGTTGTAGATAAATGGTTGAATCTGCTCGAAGGGTATTTTTCAGTCCACAATTTTTCCGATAGGGAAAAGATTACTTTTGCACTCCTTAATGTCGTCCCCCATGTTAAGGACTAGTGGGATGCTTACTCTGAGAAAAGGGCCATAGAGGAATCTAAAATATTTGTGGTTTCCCCCACATGGGATTCCTTCAGGGATGCCATTAAAAAAAAATACTACCATGTTGGAAGCTATGAGGACCGGTACACAAGATGGACCACCCTACATCAGTTTAGGGACCAAACAGTACCATATTTCACCAATATTTTCCATACCTTGTGCACCAAATTGGGTATCAAAGACTCTAAGTGACATCCGGTGATAAAATACCATGGTTGTTTGCATAGATACATTCAAACAAAAATGGAGTTTCTAGACATCGCATCATTGGGTACGGATTATAGATATGATGTCAAAATCAAGAAGAAATTTAAGTAGAAGAGGTGAGAGTTTGGATCTAAAAAATCCTCACAGTCGAAGCAGGGAAAAGGCGGACCCAACCCACAAAACAAGGGACAGATAAAATATGGCCACTCTCAGTACAACCATTCCAAGCCACAACACAAGAAGGGTTATGAGAAGTCGAAGAAGGACACGAGAAAATGGTGTGAATACCATAAAATCCCTTGGCACAACACTAAAGAATATCTCTCCAAGCAGTCACTCATGGTTGAGCTGAAATATTCTGAGTCATAGGTTGATTCTGACTCCAAATCAAATCCAGAAGGAGGGAAGCAGATTATCGATGTTGAACCTAGTGCCACTATCGCTACCACGAAATTCCAACCAAGCGAACCAGAACAACCATAGGAAGGGGAATGCCTCTTTCACTCATAGATGTGGGTAAATAGGGCTCCGCTTCATTTCATTATCGATAGCGACAGTCAAAAGAAGTTGATCTCAGAAGAGGTTGTCAAGTAGCTAGACCTGCCGACGAAACCACACCTGCATCCCTACACCATCGGTTGGCTTCACCAAGGAAGAGATCTATGTGTTAGCCAACAATGTCGTATGCCCTATGACATCAAGCCTTTCAAAGACAAGGAATTATGTGATATTTATCCCCTTGAATTTTGTAATTTTCTTTTAGGACAACCATATTTGTGAAAGCGACATGCTATGTATGAGTCTAGACCCTGTAGTGTTATTATTACTTTGGGTATACAATTGTACAGGATACCATAGGTAGCTCCACCTACCACTATTTCTTTATTCTATGCTAAGAAATGCAGTAAGGTCATTTCACAGACCGAGAAGTTTGTCTTTTTGTGATCCATGCTCACAATAAGTAGAAGGTCGTTTCCACATCTATGGCCTCTACAAAAATCCTCTCTTTGCAGCAGAAGCAAGTGGATGGGATAGTGGAAGAGTACAAAGACATCTTATCCTCACCCACTGGGGTACCGACACACTTCCAAGTCAAGCATCCAATTGATCTATCCCCCCATGCACCTCTGCATAATGGACCATTCTATCATCACTTGCTGATGGACAATGACGAAATCAAGCATCATATCCAAGAGCTTATTCAATAGGGGCACATCAAACCCATCTCCTCCCCTTGCAGAAGCCCGATTGTACTGGTGCAGAAGAAAAACAGGACATGGCAGCTCTGTATTGATTACAGAGCATTAAAAAAAATCACAGTCAGGAACCGATACCCAATTCCCAGAATTGATGACCTTCTTGACCAACTTAAGGGGGAAAATTTCTTCAGCAAGATTGACCTAAAGTCTGGCTACCACCAGGTTCCCATCAAACCAACTGATGTATGGAAGATAGATTTCAAATCTAAAGAAGGTCTCTTTGAATGGTTGGTCATGCCATTTTTCTTAACAAATGCACCATCCACTTTCATGAGGTTGATGGATGACGTATTGAGACCCTTCACCAACTCTTTTGTGGTGGTATATTTGGATGACATCTACATATTCAACAGAACTTGGGAGGAGCACATGCAACATATTCAACAGGTTTTGAGCACTCTGTGGTAGCACAAGCTATATTCCAACTTGGAAAAATGATCCTTTAGCATGAAGAGGGTCCAATACTTGGGCTACATTGTTGGTGAGCATGGGGTACATGTTGATCCAGCTAATATTCAAGTCATTTGTAACTAGCTAGCCCCAACCACACTAATCAAGCTTTGAAGCTTCTTAGGACCAAATTCTACCGATGATTCATGTTGGGATTCTCCCATATTGCATGGGCCCTCAACCAAGTGACCAAGGGCTATGGCAGGTAAAAATTTTTGTGGGGGATGGAACAACAATGAGAACTTAATTATCTGAAGCATCGCTTATGCTCATCTCTAGTACTCTCCTTACTCGATCTGCAACAATCGTTCGAGATTGAGACTAATGCATTTGACTATGTTGTAGGCACAGTTTTCACTCAGCACGGTCATCCAGTAGCATACCATAGTGAGACACTCTCAGATACTATCTGGAAATACCCCACCTATGATAAGGAAATGCATTTCATTGTACAAGCCTGTCGTCAATGGAAACATTACATTATGGGAAAGGAGACAATCATACACATTGATCACAAGCCTTTGCGGTTCATATAGACACAAGGGAAGTTGCAGAACAATCGCCATCATAAGTGGTCCACCTACATGCAACAGTTCCATATCAACATCAAGTATAAGACATGGAGCATAAATCATGTCACTGACTACCTCAGTCGACCTCTTGTGGATGTAGTCACCACTGTGCTCCATTCTTGTGGGCATGAGGCATCTGAGTGGCCCCAACTTTATTAGCAAGATCTGGAATTCACCACCACCTATCAGCTCTTGGGTACAGGCACGAACGCCACCGATTTTCACATTCAAGATGGACTGTTATGCCATCTGGGCCATCTCTTTTTTCCTGCAAGCGAGCGTGCAAAGATGATTTGGGAGGCTCACTACAGTTAAATGTTAGGAGATTTTGGCATGGAGAAAATTGTGGTTGTTCTATAGAAAAAATTTTATTGTCCAAAACTTTGACAGGATGTCAACAAGTATATCATACCTTACACTCCATGTGTCATTGCCAAGCCAACCATCAAGAAGCAAGGTTTATACACCCCTCTTCCTACTCCCGAGAGGCCTTGGGAATCCATCTTGATGGATTACATGTCTAGCCTTCCATCCACTAAGCAAGGCAATGATTTTGTATTTGTGGTAGTTGATTGATTTTTGAAGATTCTCATGCTCACAACCTGCAAGAAGAGAATCACAGTGGAATATATTGTCGAAATATTCTTCGAATGAGTGTGGGTCCATTTTTGGATACCACAGACCATCATATCCGATCGGATCAACAGGTTCCTCAACACATTTTGGTTGATTCTATGGTCATTGTTGGACACCAAGCTCACTAAATCCATTGATTTCCACCCCCAAACCGACGGCCAAACAAAGGTCATTAATCGGATTATTTTGCACATCCTGCACATGTAAAACTCTAAGCATCCACATACATGGGATGATATTCTTCCCTATGTTCATCACAACTAAAATGAGTCTCTCCATAGCTCCATCGGCCATAGCCCATTTCAAGTGGGGTTGGGATTCCAACCCTTGGGTCCCATTTATGTTTCACTACCTCTTGCAACCACATAGGCATAATCTTCCCATGTTCAGTTTGAGGCTGACAAAGCCACCAGATTCAATGAGTGGATTCAACACATCTACCAATAAGTTCATGAGATTTTGTAGGAAGCCCATGCTAATTACAAGCAACGCCATGATCAACACAAGGTACTGCACAAGTTTCAGGTGGGAGACAAGGTCTGGTTACATTTATAGAAAGAGCTCCTTACAGGACCCCATCGGAATCTTTTCCACTTATCTATGGGCCTTAAACTATCACCAAGGCTATGGGTAGCAATGATTTTGAGATCAACACCCCACCCTTCCTTGGCTTGCACCCATTTTTCAATGTGGACCTCCTTCGACAATATTTTCCACCATTATTGGACACCTCAGAGATCGCAGAACAATGAAAACCAATAGATCTCAACCCTGACTGCATGGAACATGCATCGACTGATAAGATAGTGGACACACAGTTCAAGGGCACTCTCCAGTAGAGGATCCATATTTATCAGGTTTTCAAGGTAGGGTAGCTCCTACACCAAGGTAGATGGATAGGTATTAAGGGGAGAAATAAATAAATAAACCCTTCAAGAGTCAGTGGGAAAAAGATATGGTTTTAGGGCTTACTTCATGGCTTGTTCAAATACATATGGCCTTTATAGAAAAGCTCCTGATTTTACCAAGTGTATCCCACATATGAAATAGTGTCTTGTTACAGTTGTTGGATCATGCTAGAAAGTTTGGGATCTTGGAACCATTCATGGTGAACTCCATTCAACCAATTGACTACAATGAAGGAGAGTGAAAGGAGGGACCCTTATTATTCATAATTCTTGGAAAGAGCATCAATGACCACATTCTCTTTTCCCTTCCTGTAAATGATCTCATAATAATAGATGAACATTTTGGTCAACCACTTATGTTGCTAAGAGGATGAAATCCATTGTTCCAAAAAATATTTGCGGCTACAATGATCAATTTTAATTTGGAAGTATTTCCCAAGAAACTAAGGATGTCATATATCCACCACATGCAAAATAGCCAACATTTCCTTTTCATATGTGGATTTTCCCAAGTGTCTCTTATAAATTTGTTTACTAGTAAAGGCCAATGGTCTGTTTTCTTGCATAATAATTGCCCCAATTCCTTTCCCGAAGGTGTCACACTCCAAAAAAGAAGTCTTTGTGAATTCAGGAAAATCCAGTACTGGATTCATACACATCACCTCTTTCAAATCTTGGAAGGATTGATCAGTGACCACATTCGAACTAAAATCATTTCTCTTAAGGAGGGAAGTGAGTGGGTCTACAATATTTCCATAATTCTAAATTGGTAGCATCCAGTCAAACTAAGGAAACTTTGCAAATTTTTAAGAGTCTTAGGGCATGGCCAATTCTTCATAGCTTCGATTTTCTTAGGATACACATGGACACCATCCTTACCAACAATATGGCCCAGGTATTCTACTTCGGAAGCCCCAAAGGCACATTTTGACCATTTGAGAAAGAATTGATTCTAAGAAAGTAAGTGTAACACCTTATCCACATGAGAAAGATGGGCTTGCCAAGTTTTATTGTAAATGATGATATCATCAAAGAAGACTAGTACAAAATGACAGATGAAGGGTCGTAAGACATGATTCATAGGACTTTAGAAAGCGGAGGGTGCATTACATAGGTTGAAAGGAATGACCAATAACTCAAAATGGCCTTCGTGACTAAGAGAGTTAGTCTTGGGAATATCACCATCCTTCATGTGTATCTGGTGGTAGTGAGAACACATATCAAGTTTGGTAAATAATTGAGCACCAGAAAGTTCATCCAAAAGGTCATCAATGATGGAATGGGAAATTTATCTTTGATGGTAATTTTGTTGAGAGCTAGAAAACCAAGGCACATGCACCAAGTACCTTCTTTCTTTAGTACCATTACCATGGGATATGAATAAGGTCTTGTACTAGGGAAGATGACACCCACAACTAAGAATTCCTGAACAATTTTCTCAATATCATTTTCTTGAGAAAATGGGTGGAAATAAGGGTGAAAATTGCGAGGAAGACTACCAAGAACAAGTGGGATGGAATGATCATGGGGACCACATGAGGGTGGGAGTCCTAGGGGGTTGTCAAAAACATAGTGGTGTTTGGAGAGGATAAGCTACATGTCGGGATGAATAGTGGGGGAGGGAGTCTCAACTACTTGAATGGCATGGAATTGGGAAATAATGCCAGAATGACCCTTTCTGAGGATTTTTTCCATTTGGTGTGAACTGATAATATTGGAGGAACCTATTGTGATGCCTTGGAACTTGTAGCAATTCCCATCCTATTGGAATCTCATGTATAATTCCTTGAATTCCATGGTTATGTGGCCTAGAGGGCATAACCATTCAGAAACCAAAACAATGTCGCAACCTCCCATTTCAATACCAAACATGTGGGATTTTAAATTATAATCACTAATATGCAGGCGCACATTTTTACAACAACCCCCACATTTCATGAAACTGCCATTAGAAATTGTGATTTGAAAGTTATTAACTGCGTGAATATAATAATGGGTCTCTTGAGAAATTTGACGATGAAGAAAATTATGGGCGATGTCACTATTGATGAGGATAATGACTTTTTGATGCTCGATATAGCCAATTAAATTAAGGGTTTATGGAGTTGAGATACTAGTGAGAGGATGCAAAGAGATGAGAGATTTGACTTTAGGTGGCTAAGAGGGAAGGCTGGTATCATCTACTTGGGGAAATAATTTAGGAGGTGAAAAATCACCTTCATATTCATAAATGTCCTCAGAAATGGCCATAAAAATATTTTTATCCTTACATTTGTGCCCCCAAAAGTATTTTTCATCACAATTGTATCAAAGACCCTTAAGTTGGATTTCAACCATTTCTTCCTTGGTTAATTTCTGGACCTTAAGAGGAGAGGAAGGAGGATTTGTATTGGTGGGGAGGGAATGTGGAATAAAGTATGGAATTTGTATTTGAGTAGTGATCACCCATTTCACTTCATTCGCTCAGTGAGTGGCTTCAATCCAAGTTTGAGGGAAAGCCATTAGGACATGAGCTCGGATGTCATCCTTAAGGCCACTAATAAAGCATTCACAAAAGAAGGTGTCTAACATGCCTTCAGTGCAGAAATCCAATTGCTCAAAAGTAGTGATGTAATATTCAACTATTACTAATTGTTTAATCTTGGTTAAATGGCCCAATTGATGATTCTCTATGTCAAAACATTCATAAATATCAACAACAAATTGGGTCCAATGAATATAATCTCTGTGGGAATTTGTACACCATTGCCAACATTATATATATAAATAGAGGAAACAGACATGAAGTTTTATTAATTCATTGGCGATGCCATGCAATGAGAAATAATGTTCCATTTGAGTGACCCATCCCATGGGATCTGAGCTATCAAATTTATTCACCTCAATTTTAGGAAGACATAGATCACGAGAAAAGGAGTTAGAATGAAAATCCATGGAATGTGATGATTCAACTCCCTCTTGGTGGGAATATTTTTCCAAGGAGGTAGGTCCCTTGATTTGATGAATAAGTGTTGTCAGGGATTTCAACTAGTTAGAGAGGAGGTCATGACTGGTGATCCTAGAATTGATGGTAGCAATTCTAGAATTAACTTGGGAGAAATTTTCATTGGAATGAGTTTGACCTGATGCAAAGTCATTTTGAAGTTCGTTAAAGGAATCGTATAGGGAAGACAATTTGTTTCCAAAGTATTTGTTGCAGGTTTCCATATGAGGAGATAGGTAGGAAGTAAGGGTGATGCAACCCTCCCTCAACCCACGGGTCGGAAGGTCCAGGTCCTCAGGATCTTCTCTCTTTTCGGCCTGAAGAACTCTTAACAGCTCTTCTATTTCCATTTCAGGAAATCTACACCCACAATTAACTTCATGAAATCCCCCTTGTACTTGGGAGATCGGGCTTTGTGCCTTCACGAATCCAATGGTCAAGCGCCCTGTCTCCAAATCTCCAAAACCCGAGAACAGTTAACCCTGACCTTTTCTCTTTCCCCTTCGGACTTCTCCCTATCACGATTTCGGAGATCGCGATGTCGAGCGACTCACCTCCTCGACTCCTGAATCCCAATATACCAAAACACCGATACGCTCATGGGGTTGAATTTTCAATGCCTTCCACCCCGTTGGGATTTCAGACTTCGCGGCATCACGAATCCTAATGCAATGTGTTCAGAACTTCGACCCACGAAATCCCAAAATGGTCTACGGATTTTGACTCCGTGTCGATAGTGCGCCACCTGTCCTCCTTGCTGTCTCTCCTCTCCCACACTGTCCTTTTAGCCTTCGGGACTTCACGTTTCATGATATCGTGATTCCCGTTGCAAGGATTAGAGGACTTCCACCTACGAAACCCCGAAATAGGGATCCGCTTGCGAATCCAACGAACTTTGTAGCTTGGATCTACGGTCCTACTCCTCCTGAGCTTAGAACCCTTCGGAATACTTGTCGTCTCTTCCCTGCTCATCTGCGAGATCTAACGGCTCACGAAGTCCTCCTGCAGTCGACGTCACTGCACCTTCCTTCAAACTTTCCAGGTACTTGACCCCTGTCTTCCTTCGACTCCTTCGAAGGTCCAAATCCTTTAGAACTTTTCCACGGCTTTCCAATCCTTCAGAAAATCCCCTGCTCGCACTCCTTGCGGAAGATTTTCAAACACTTCCAAGTGTTTGAATTTCCTTTGACTCTGCGCACACCTGCAGTAGAAGTCTCTAAATGCCTTGCTCAGATTCGCAACTCTGAGACTTTTCTTAGCCTGCGCACTCCTTGCACGACTCCTGTGCCTAACTGCACTTCTGCGTGAATGAGAACAAAAGCTAACTGTTTGAACCCTTTGTCGACGCACTCCTTGCGGATAATTCAACTGCACTCCTTGCAGGAAATCTCACTCAGACAAAAAAACAATTGAAACTCATTCCTACTTCCTCTCAGACTTCAAAACTCAAGACATGAAATCATATACACAGCATAATAGCAAATGTATAACAGGAAGCAAACATTCATGAGCATATCAATCAACATACATACACAGAGAGCAAACAGGACGCCATGAATTTGAATCAACTTCTTTCTATTAATCCAAATATCTGTACATGGGGGTTTTTACAGATCTCTCTGCATACTCTTGCTCTCTCTTCTGTATGTTCATGCTTATGCTACAATACACAATGAGGGTTTCTATATCCCGTTTCCCTCTTGCGCTCTCAATATATCTAATCTACTCATTTAATTCCTATCTACCTACATTCAATTTCATAAATGCCTCCATCTACTAAGGATGAGAGAGAATCACTCAAGGTCCATTACATTATAGAAGTGCGCCTTCATTTAATTATCTCATTTAAGGTTGGCACATTTATTTCAAGGGAATTTCAAAATTTGTGCTGGCTTGTCCAGCTATCTGGTATCTCCGCGTTGGCTCGCTTGAGATGCTCCTGCATCATACTCCCTCACTTGAAAATTTTCATGGGCTCCTATCCATGAGCTCGCGCACGGTCTGTCCATGCCTCTGGATCTCTGCTTCGTTCTCCCAGCTGGCATCTTCAACTGGATGGCCCTTCCATTTGACCAAATATTCTAAGTATTTCTTTCACCTAGTCTTTCTGCTCACTCTTTCGTCCAGTATGCGCTCCATCTGCAGATTTTCTACAACTGGCATCTGCTTTCACCACTGAACCTTGGCCTGTTCATCATTTTTTCCTGCTTCCTCAGCCTTATATGGGTACAAATCTGAGACATTGAATATTGGATAAATTCTGATCCCATCTGGTAATTCATTCTCGTAAGCATTCGCCCCAAATTTCCTCAAGACCTGATATGGTCTGATTTTCTTCATCTTCAGTTTGTTATATGTTCCTCTCGGGAACCTTTCCTTTCTCAGATGTGCCAAAATCAAGTCACCAACTTCGAACTGAAGTTGTCTGCTGTGCTGATCTGCTCTGCGTTTATACTCCTAACTTGAACTCTGCAATCGGTCCTTCACCTGGCTGTGAAGTTCCTTCATCTCCTTTTTGAAATCTTATGTCCTTGCGCTCCTAGTTCCATTCAGTCCTGAATCCCTCAATTCAGAAATCCCTCTCAGTTGCACGCCATAAACAATCTGAAATGGACTCTTCCCTGTGCTCCTATTAACTGAGTCATTATACGCAAACTCTGTCGGTGGCAATATATTGTCCCAATGGTTGTAGTGTTCTGTCACCAAGCTCCTCAGCATGTCTCCCAGACTCCTATTTACTGCTTCAGTTTTTCCATCCGTTTGAGGATAATAGGATGAACTAAACAACAAGTTAGTTCCCAGCTTCTTCCATAACGTCCTCCAAAAGTGTCCTATGAACTTTGTATCTCTATCTAAAACTATGCTTCTCGGTAAGCCGTGAAGTCGAATGACTTCTTTGAAAAACAGGTTCGCAATGTGTGTTGCGTCATTGGTTTTCTGACATGGGATAAAGTGTGCCATTTTGGAAAATCTATCCACTACCAAAAAGATTGAGTCAAATCCTCTTTGTGTTCTTGGCAATACTAATATGAAATCCATGTTGATTTCATCCCTCGGCTTATCAGGTATAGGAAATGGTTGATAAAACCCTTCATTATGCCTTCTTCCCTTCGAATGCTAACAAATTTGGCATCTGTCCACAAATCTATTGACCTATGCTCGCATTCCTGGCCAAAAATATGACTCATTCAGCTTTGCAAACGTCTTTTCATGACCAAAGTGTTTGGCCAATCCTCCACTGTGTTTCTCCTTTAGTAGATTCTCCCTCATGGAGCATTTCAGAATACAAATCTGATTGCCCTTGAACAACAATCCTTCCTGGATCATGTATTCGGCCACTGGCTCCGATCTCTGAGAACTGAATTCTCAGCTGCTTCATATGCTTCCTTAAAATCTGGATCATCTGCGTACATATCTCTGAGATCATCAAAACCTAACGTTTTGACTTTGAACTCCTGCAATAGAAAACACTTCCTGCTCAAAGCATCATCAACTTTGTTAGAAGTACCAGAAATATGTTTAATAAAAAATGTGAAATTTCGCATATACTCTACCCATTTTACATGTCTCTGATTCAACTTTTCCTGTTGAGTCACAAACTGCAATGCATGGTTATCACTGTATAGGACAAACTCCTTCGGAATCAAGTAGTGCCTCCACTTCTTCAATGACTGAACAATAGCATAGAATTCCTTATCATATGTGGATTACTTCACCTTTGCTTCATTCAGCTTCTCGCTGAAGTATTCCATTGGTCTGTCTTTTTGACTCAAGACCGCTCCTATTGCAAATCCGCTTGCATCGCACTTCACTTGAAATGTCTTTCGGAAATCTGGCAACACCAGAACCAATTGTTCCATGATCTTCCGTTTCAACCAATTGAAACTCTTTTCAACCTCTTCTATCCAGTGAAAATATTTATGTCTTTTCTTCACTGTGTCCATCATCGCTGCACTAATTCCACTGAAATTCTTGATGAATTTTTGGTAGAAACTAGCTAATCCGTGAAAACTTCTCACCTTAAAGATATTCTTCGGTGATAGCCAATTCTTGATCACTTCCACCATATTTGGATCCATCCTCAATTTATCTACAGAAATAACGAATCCCAGATAAATGAGCTCTGTCTTCATGAATGAATATTTCTTCATATTTATTAATAGCTTCTCCTGTTGTAGCTTCTACATCACTGTAGCCAAATGCTTCAGATGCTCTGCCACTGTTTTGCTGAAAATCAGTATGTCATCCAAATACACAATGACAAATTTTCCGATGAACTCCCTCAGGACTTCGTTCATCAACCTCATGAAGGTACTTGGCGCATTTTTCAAGCCAAACGGCATAACAAGCCATTCATACAACCCTTCATTAGTTTTGAATGTTGTCTTCCACTCATCACCTTCTCTCATGCGGATTTGATGCTAACCTCTTTTCAAATCAATCTTTGAAAAGAATTTTTCTCCACTCAAGCAATCCATCAGATCATCCATCCTCGATAATGGAAATTTGTACCTGATGGTTATCTTGTTGATCACCCTCGAGTCAGTACACATCCTCTAGCCTCCATCTTTCTTCGGACTGAGCACTGTTGGAACAACACATGGACTCAAGATTTCTCTGACCAACCCTTTGTCCAACAAATCCCGGACTTGTCTTTTGACCTCTTCATTCTCCCACGGCGTCAATCTGTATGCATCTTTGTTTGGTAAACTAGCTCTTGGTATGAGATCAATATGATGACTCACACTCCTGATTAGTGGCAATGAACGAGGTAATTCGTCCACTACTATATCAACAAACTCTTCCAGCAGTTCCTGAATCTCTTCTGGTAAATCATCTACTCTCGTGCTGGTCAAAATAATCCTTGGTTTCCTGACCACAATGAATTGTGGTTCTTCTTTCTTATTTACCTCAGTAAGCAGTTCCTTCCCACTCATGAGAAGTACAGTGTTACTTACTTCAAGTTTTTCCTCCTTATCCTTGATTGGAAGCAACATGTGAGTTCTCCCATTCTTCTTTAGGGTGTATGTGTTCATTCTCTCGTCATGAATCACATTCCTGTCATATTTCCATGGTCTACCCAACAATAGATGACAAACATCCATAGGAATAACATCACACAAGATCTTATCATTATATCCTCCTATGTTGAATTCAACTAAACATTGTTTAGTGACAGTTACCTGATGTCCTTTCTGCAACCAAGAAACTCTGTATGGGCTTGGATGATCAACCGTCTCCAGCTCTAGCTTTTCTACCATCTCGGTTGAAATGAGATTATCTGTGCTCCCACTGTCTACAATGACCTTGCATACCCTATCCCTGGTTTTGTAAGCAGTCCGGAAAAGCTTGTTCCTTTGGATTGAACTCTCCACCTCCTTCTCTGGTGTCAAAAGATATTTTCACATCATCAACGATCTTCCACCTTCAACATCTTCTGCCTCAACATCCCTATCCTTATCCTTGATTGGAAGCAACATGTGAGTTCTCCCATTATTCTCTAGGGTGTATGTGTTCACTCTCTCGTCATGAATCACATTCCTATCATATTTCCATGGTCTACCCAGCAATATATGAAAAACATCCATAGGAATAACATCACACAAGATCTTATCATTATATCCTCCTATGTTGAATTCAACTAAACATTGTTTAGTGGCAGTTACCTGATGTCCTTTCTGCAACCAAGAAACTCTGTATGGGCTTGGATGATCAACCGTCTCCAGCTCCAGCTTTTCTACCATCTCGATTGAAACGAGATTATCTGTGCTCCCACTGTCTACAATGACCTTGCATACCCTATCCCTGGTTTTGTAAGCAGTCCGTAAAAGCTTGTTCCTTTGGATTGAACTCTCCACCTCCTTCTCTGGTGTCAAAAGAGATTTTCACATCATCAACGATCTTCCACCTTCAACATCTTCTGCCTCAACATCCCGCCTCTG
>JZKD02S1906520.1:376484-398608 GCA_000966675.3 Picea glauca | reverse complement strand
AAAAAAATCAACCCTTAAATGCTTACTTTTTAAATCTTAGTTTATCACTCCAAGCACAAGATAATACATAATGTCATGAAAATATCACCCTATACTTTAAAAATTCAACATTAGTTTTTAATATTTTTTAACTTTTAATAAAAAAAGGCAAATACAAGTTACATTGAATGAAACATAAATTATTTCTTAAAATTATGATTACATTTTCCATATTCAAAACATATGAGCTAAGAAATTTTATTATATTCTCCATAATGAAAACATATAATTCATAAAACATATAAATGATTCATAACTTCATATAAGATCATATGTATGTTAAATTATCATTTCTAATTACCATACAAACATCATATGGATCAAAAATACATAAAATGTTTCATACACTTATTCATATTGACTCATGGATTCTTAAATACCATCAGAGTCTACATTGTCTTCATATGAATGATTGGATGAAGATGTATATGATCCATACTCTTTTCTATTGTTGATGAATGCACCATCTGAGTATACATGCATGTCCAACATTTCAAATGTCAAAATCCTTTTAGATCTATGACTACATTCAACAATCTCCCATATTGCAGTTATTTCTTGTGGCAACAACCTCTTGATAATATTTGTTGTCCTAGAGCAAAGAGTTCCTTTTTTTGTCAAATTGAAGTCATAAACAACTATGTCAACATCCTCTAAATTTTAAGAGGTCAATGCGACGAAAAATTGTATTTTGACCCTTTATTTTTCTCTTTCTATGGACATGTTTCTCAACCACCATCTCTGGCTTGTACACACCATTGAATGGGTGTGTGTCTGTTTCATACCAATTCACTTCAATTGTTATAACATCTTCATTTTCTTTGTCAATATTTATAACCTTTGCAATCCAAAATGGATAACCATGTGGATCTTCGGACGCTAAGACTGCAATCATGCTACCCTCCTTAATACCATGCACTGAACTCATGTAAAGGTCTTCCATGGCTTCACATTGTGCATGTGATCTTCGGGAACCAATATACATTTCTGTTTCCTATGCTTGTGTAAACTCAATAGCACCTTGAGATTATTTTTGTTCAACACTGTTTCTTTCTTTGGATTCATTTGGCATATTTTGTGGCCAATGAAATTGAGTCTTCAAAAATGTATCTTCATTTGTTGAGATTGAAATTATGTCACTTTGACCATTGAAAAAAGACTCTCACCAAACAGAATTAGCAACATCAAAGTACTTGTATGTATCTTTAATGGAATTTTTGTTTCTTCATGGCATTCAGAATAATCTACATCTCTATTACGCATCTGTGCATTATGGATTTCAGCAAATGATTGTAATAACAATAACTTTGATGCAAATATTGGATGATCTAGAATGAACATAAAAAATGTTGAACCTGGTGAAGGCCCCCATTCTATAGTAGTTGAATACTACTTTCCCCATATAAGTGTTTTCCCATCAACTTTTTTGAAGAAAAATTGATCTTGGAAACTAATGTCATTAAGTTGTTCAATACAATTTTCTTCACCATGCGATCCCTAAATAAATCTTTGTGTGTCAATTGTTTTTTCTAATATGTGAAAAGAAGGCTTTGGAATGTATGATTTCTTAATACATTCAATTAATGATGGTAGGCTTCCAACATTTTTCCTCTTCAATGTTACTGAAAAAAGACTAGAAATTTGATCAATATGATCATGAGTGTGTCCAACAAGAAGGAACCCAACTTTCACCTTTTGAAAGATTCCCAGTTGAACAATCATGCTTAGATATCCAAACACAATTTGATTTTTGTTTTCACGATTAGTGTTTTCTAAATGTAGATATAGAACTTGAGGAATATTTCTAGACCAGTGAGTTAGCACATGATGAATTATGGTGATGGTAATATTTGGAGTTGTGAAGTAAACCCTTGGACACATTTTTCCATTAAAAACCATACAACCAACCAAGTGAAACTGAATGAAATTCTCTTCTTGTAAATTTTTTTCTTGTATGGATAAAATGTGGTAGAAGTGTTTTCTTTTGGTCCATGCCATCAATTATCATACCTAAATATTTGTTTGGAGAATCATAACACTTCTTCTGATGTTTGTACAAATTTTTCCTTTCACTTGATTGTTGATTCTGATGTTCTTGAAGTGCTTTGACAATGGAATTTGTACATGACATAAAATGAAAATATTGATAATATGTTTTCATAGTTGATAACTATACAATTTAGAAATAGTAAATGCATACCTCTTTCTACCCCTTCATTTTTATCTCTTCTTGATTTAAGAGTATCACATGTACTGCAAACCCCCATCCTTGACTTTTTAGGAATACATAAATTGTTGAATTGTTTCTTCCATATTCTTGTAAAATATGCATATGTAATAAAATTACCATTTCCTTCAACACCTTCAGCATATTCTTTGTACAAGTTGTAGATTTCCCTCCTTGAAAAATTACATGGAATATGTATTGTGTCTCTATCTGGCATACACTCTCCATGTTTGGAAAAGAAGTCACACATCCATGACAATAAAGTGTTTGTTAATGGCCCACTCTCTCATCCATGATGTGCCTTTGAATAAAATGAAGAATATTTTTCCAACCTTGTTTGGATTTTTGATAGACGAAGATTACCAATTGAGTGAATTTTTTTGAAAGCATTTCTGCAAAGTAAAAGATTCACAATGTGATAATAATATCCTATCTTCGTGGATATCATGCACCCCATTAAATATGAATTTTACATGCTCTTATTCATTGACAAATATGTCTTCATTTTATTCAAGGCATACATGAAGTCCATGCTTTTCAAACAATTATTTTGACAACAGTCACTTGAAATCAAATCACTTATGGAAACTAATTTAGTGATAAATTCTTTCCTAGACCTTGTATAACTAGAATGATTTGGATTGATATAAAAAGGTCTAGCCCTGGTCCTAGACACAATGGTTCTTTGCAATGTCTCCACTATTTCATCATCATCCTTTTAAATTATTTCATCATCATAAAAGTTCGCTCAATAGATAGTTGTAGGTTCTTAATTTCATATTTCCCATCGAAAAAACACGTGTCATTTTCAATTATATTTGGTTCTGAAACCATTAATTGGTTTGCCAGGTCAACATTAATGTGATTTTTCCTAGTGGTCGGGCAAATAACGATGTTGATATTCTTTCCTTGAATAATCCCATTAACTTTTAGTAAGGGATCCGCATATTTTTTATAAGTAGGGGGGAATCTTCCTCCTTCCATTTTGACTTATTAACTTAGTAATGGACTAATAATTTATTTATTTATTTGTTTTGCCCTTTATAACTTTGATTGGAAATTCCCCTTTTTGTTATATCACTTAACCTTAAAACCTCTTAAAGTATCCTTGAATAAAACTTAATAATAAATCCTTAACCTTCACTTCCCCTTTTCAATATTCTTAAAATAGTAAAATCCTTTATAACTTTTTTGTATTTTAATAAAAGGATAACTTTTGTTTAAGATTAAAGAAAAAACACATTTTCAAAAGTTATTATGTTGGAGATATTTATATATATATATATATATATACATATGTATACTTATACTATGAAATATGTATTAATACTTCACACCTCACAATGGAAAAATTTAATAACTGGCTGCAAATTACTTTTGACCCTTTATTTGTTCTTATAGTTACTTATATATAAGTATATAAAAGAACTTTATTTCCTTATTTTTATTATTTTTTCCTTTTTATAGATTTTACTCCCACTCACTTTAAAATATAATAATATATTTTTTTTTAACTTTTTCTTATACTTCACCTTATAGTATATACTTCAACTTTATTTTATATAAAAAAAAATTAATAGCTTTTAGTTTAAAAACTTCAAATACTCTTATCCTTAAAATGGATATTTTCCAACTTTTATATAATTTTAAATCTCTCTTTATTTTATAATATCTTTCACCTTTCACTTAATATAGTTTCCGAAACTTTATGACCAGCTAGACTTTAAATATGAGTAATGTGTGTTTAAACTTTAGATTTGTTTTGATAGCTCGCTTCACCTTTGAATTGGGTAGACCTTTTTTTTTTTTTTTTTTTTAATTTGAATCCACGATTTTACCTTTGATTTTAATATTTTGACTTTTCTTAATTATCTCGTGAATTTGTAACCTCTTCACCTAAGATTTTAATATATAGATATACTTAAAATGGAAGAATGTATGGGCGGACATGATTTTGAAAAGGTGTGATGTATGAGCGTAGATGCAACCCAACGGTTGGTGATAAAACAGTATGGTGTAGGACGTACAAACTGCATTTATTTTTAAAATTGATTGTCCAGAACAATTATTTCTCCACTTAAAAAAATCATACGACCCTCCAATTATATCACAGAATAGGTTGTACTGACGGAAACAATGTACGGACTGCAGTGTTTGGATGCGATAGTACGACTGTGTCAATTGTATGACTGTGTATGGTGGCGGTTGCAGAACTAGCAGCTGGCATACAATTTTTTGAAATTGACAACAAAAAATAATAACAAATTGTACGGTATTTTCTCAATTTGACAACAGAAAATAATAACAAATTGTACGGTATTGTGAATTGAGAGAAGTCTGACTGTACTGTGTTTTTTTTTTTTTTTTTAACGGAAATAATCTTATCCAACTAAATTTTGAGCTTTAAATGGCCAAAGTCCAATTGTTGGTCAAAGACCAGATCAGAGAAACTCTAAAATTTTTTGTGTGTGGCTAAAAGCCGGTTCAGACAAGGTCTAATAAAGAGACTGGCCAAAGGCCGGGATCAGAAAAACGAAGCTCTGATACCAAATGAGACGAACAAAGTTCACTCACACAAGAATAATCCAAAATATCTGGAATATAGTAACCAAATCCATATGGACAAATATAAATGTAATAAGAATGAATAATAAGATATAGATGATTATAGTTGAGAATGAGGGCTCGTTTTATACCCACGCAGGGGTGCCCTTTACCAATGGTCATGTCCTTTGAGACATGACCTTTCATTATTAATAATTATTATTTATTAAGTATTATGTTATGAATGTCTATGGTATATGTATATTTATGTTCATAACAACTAGAAGGAATTTCCTCATCACTAGAAGGAATATCAAAAAAAACATTGTCAAGAGACCAAACAAGAGAATGTCGATCACCTTAATTTTTTGCAGATGAATGATTGAGAACATGATATTCATTCCTAAGTCCATCATCATCTTCACTAATAATATTGTTGATAAGACTAATAGCAAACTCACTAGAAAAATGATTACCATCATCACCAATGTCATTGGATCTTCCATGAAAATATTCACTTGAAGGAAAATAAGTATCACCTTTAAGACTATCAATGTCATTAAACTCTTCTCTAACAACAATGTCTTCATCATCACCATTAGTGCCTTTAAATTTCCCACCTGGAAAAAAATGTCCACCATCGACATAATCATATTCACTACTTTTAAAATTCCCACTTGAGGGAAATTCTTCATCGTCCTCATGAGTGCCTTGAAAATCCTCACTTGGAGGAAAATTTCCATCATCATCATCGGTACCTTGAAAATACTCACTTGGAGGAACATCGTCATCAACATTGTTACCTTTAAATTCCCAACTCGGGAAAGAGTGCCTTTTGGGCCTGAGATATGATCACTTTTATGATGCTTATTATACACTTTTGCCGCATGTACATATGTGTTTTTCATATTTTAAAGGAGCTTTTTGAAGAATTTTATGATAAAACGGTATGATCGACATAAGGTACATGTCATTCATGTTTAATGATTGTACTAAGTATAATTCATCATGTTTTATGATTACCAAGATCTAATTCATGTTTTTCTGGTGTTACAAGGCAAAAACGCACCACGTTTCTGCTTCCGACACTCCTTTCAGTACTCGTTCCAGCACTTGATCTGACACTCTGTCCATCACTGTGTATTGCACAAAAATGTAGGGCAACTTGGCGGTTATGGTATTGGCGGCCAGTGATGGGAACATCGGGCATGTGGGTTTTGTTCATGCTTGCCCCCATCAACTACTGAGCTCTCAACAACTCAGTTTCAGTTGCTCAAGAGGGAGATTATTCACTCGCTTTGTTTTATCAGTTAGGGCATCATTTATTGTAATTTGCCAAAATTAGAAGTGGTTTGACCCTCCTGTGGTCGACCATTTGGTCTATAAATGTTATAAATACCACTGAGGTGGTCAGATGATTGTTAAGTAGCATAAGCATTAGAATTGTCAGTGTGATAGACATAAAAACAATTTTACTCTGTTTTAAGTTTTTTTGCATTGCCAAATTATGCCAAAACTGTGTTTTTTAGTTTTCATGGTGAATTTGTCTTGTTGAGCGCATGGTGTACTTTTAGGAAGTGACCACGACTTGTTTGGGGGCCTACCAGCAGTCTGGTAACTGTCTTCATGTTTGTTTATGCATTTCATAATTTAATTGTTCTATTTATTTTATGTACATGCATATTTTTATTGTGTTAACTAGTTTGTTGTAGTTTAATTGTTTTGACTCTCTTTTGCAGGTTAGAATGATGAGATGTGTTAGCATGCATTGATCTTGTAGATTAGGAATAGACTTGCAAGTCTCTATACTAACCCCGTGTGCAATTAGATGTTAGATTATGCTTTCTTTTATGATTTTGTAGTAAAGTTTAAAACAAAGTTTTAATTAGAATAGAACAGAGTTTTAATTTGGGTTTTCTTTGACAGGGATTTGATGGATGGATAGAGTTAATTTCAGTTTTTCATTAGAGCTTGCTTATCTCATTTTTATATAGATGTTGTTTAATTAGTTGTTGATTAATGTAGTTCTTAGTTTACTTTTTAATATCATGTTTTAAATTTTTGTTTTTAATCATTTCCTTATTGCAGTTTGAATTGTTAGAATAGACATAGCATAGTTTCATTTTACGTAATTTCTTTCCTAGAGTTAGATTGCAATTGTAGTTCTTAGTTAATGATTGATTTTAAGTATGAATTTTGCTTATGTAGAATAGAAGTATAATGATGCTCTCGATATGTTGTTGATGGTTAATATATGAATATGCAGGGTATCTAACATTGTTTTGTCATGGCTAAATTCTCATTGGATTGTTTAATCCATACCTTTCACTTTGCCATTGAGATTAGTGTTGAGGTTATACCACTGGAATTGTCCTTTGTTGTCAAGTGCCATCAAGATATTATCCGACACCAAATACATTCACACAACCACCATCATTATATTTGAATTGTCATAGGTTAAAAGATAGTTTTCCTATTTTCATAGGTTAAAAGATAGTTCTCTTGATTTCATAGATTAGAAGAGATAGTTTTCTTCCTCTCATAGATTAGAAGATATAGTCTCTTGCTTTCATAGTTTCAAAAGATAGTTTAATTGTTGGCGTAGGGTAGATAGTCTTTTCTTTGATAGATTAGATAGTAGTTTGCTTATCATAGATTAATAATTAGTTGTTAGTCTTTCTTGCTTTCAATAAGATAGATTTCCTTTCATGCAATAGAAATAGTTTTGCATTAATAATTTAGTCCACTTGCCTCTTAGGCTAGATAGTTGTTCAATGAGAAGTTTTAATTTGATTGCTTGCAGTAGTTAGTTGTTTTTGCTTACTTGTCTATTTGCTTTAGTAGGTTAGTTAGTTGTCTTTGCTTACTTGTCCATTTTCTTTAGTAGATTAGATAGTTGTCTTTGCTTACTTGTTTACTTGCTTTAGTAGGTTAGTTAGTTGTCTTTGCTTGCTTGTTTATTTATTTGCTTTCATAGGGTAGTTACTCATTGAATATAGGTTGGCAAGTTAAAGAAGTTTGCTTTTGTCATTTTCTTATTATGCTTAAATAGTTTCTTTTTCTTATTGTTATGAACTAGTTTGCTTCAAGTAGGGTTTTTACTTGTTTTCTTAGAACTATCCATCGATCCTTGGCCCAAAAGTACTTAGGTTACCTAGTTTCAAGTTGCTTAGTAGGGTTTGCTCATTAGATAGCTTTTCTTGAGTAGATTAGCCTTAGATAGCTACCTTCCTTAGTTAGACTATACTCCTACCAGCCCTTCTACCTTTGGCATATATTTTTCTACAACTCTATGTTTACTTACCCCAGGTTGACAATTTAATTGAGGGTTTTTACTGTGTTTTTAGTGCATATACAACACCCATCATTTTTGGCGTTGTTGTCGGGGAGTTGTCTCAAGGTAAGAAGTAGTTAGGAATTAGATCATTTCTAGACCTTAGCATTAGTTTGGTGGTGGGGGGAATTTAAGACAAGAGGTAAGAACCTATGCATCTGCTATGGCAGGTTCCCCCAAACCCAATGGTAGTTTTTCTTTTTCTTTTTATTTTTCATGAATATACCTAGGAATCAAATGGTAGCTTTTTCTTTTTGTTTTTTCTTTCTTTCGTGAATAGGCCTAGAGACCCACAAGGTAGATACATTAAATCAAAATCAAACCTTTCAACCAAGGTTCCTTTTGATCTCTTTGGGGGAAGGAACATTCCACTTATAAAATCCACAAACCGATACTGAAAAATAGGAGCTAGCTCAACTCAAAGAGCTAAAATAGTCTCTGAAGAGACTAATACATGGAGCACTATAGAACAAGAAATTGAAGCATCAATCATATCAGAACAGGAGGCAAGACCACTCGAGTCTTCCACAGAACCAAACAATACAAACTTTGCTTTTACACCACCACCAGGGGACCCTAACTTTAAAGATATCATAGACCCTGAACAGGTGAACCTTTTGTTTGGTAGTTCAGCGAATGTAATTATCTCTCAAATTGACACAGAAACTTTGGCACCAATAGTGTCAACCGGCTCGAGTAGAGTCCCAGATATCCAATTCATAGGAAGACCTTTCCATCAAAGGGAAACCTTGTTTTCTTCAAAGGTAAAGCCACCTAGGTACTCTCTTTTTGGAAACCAATCCAATATGGATTAGCAGGATGACCATAACAATGTAAGACACGGGGAGGAAGAAGAAACTAGAAACCAAACCGAAACTACCTTCGGGTTTTCGATTTTAGACACGACTCTGAATGTCAACATGAAGAATATTCCTCTCTCAGCACTGCCTACCTTTTATGGTAAAAATAGTGAAGATCCAAAGACTTTCCTATTTGAATTTGACATTTTGTGTAGGAGCTACAACTACGTACAAGATGCCCAAAAATTAAAAATCTTTCCTGCCACCCTCAAAGACTCTGCACTAATATGGTTCATGGGGTTGGGAGAATCCAGTATTAGGTCTTGGGAAGCCATGAAAGACATATTTCTCAAGAAGTACCAAGACTATTGGAAGACCAAAGAGTCTCATAATGGCATCTTTAAAATCCAACAATTAGAAGACGAGACCCTCGAAGATTATATGGAAAGATTTGGTTATATCTCCCAGAATTCAAAATACCATGACCTCACAAAGGATGCAATTAGGGCTCTTTTCCTTAAGGGAATTTCAGAAAAATATTTAGAGATGCTTAACCTGATGACATTAGGTGACATCTCTCATAAACCATTTGCTGAAATATGTGAAATGTGTAAAAATTACTCAAAGAGTAGAGCCAAAACAGAGAAGAATGTTCAGGACCCTTACAATAGAAACTTAAAACCAGTTAGTGCAGGTGGTATTACGAGAGCAGAGATAGGGAACCTTTTAGAAAAATTTAAGAATGACATCTTAAGCACAATAGGTTCCCAGTTGGATACCCTTAAACTCAAAAAAAAACAAGAGGAGGAGAATGCAGCAATGAGCATATATTGCCCAAGATGCTAGAGGAAGCATTCCTCAAGGGAGTGCCCATTAGATAACATTTAAGTTTGTGGCTTCTGTATAGAAGACCATGTGACTGAAAAATGTCCATAATTTCCCGGTTTATCAACCATCTATAGGAGTGAAGATCCTGGGGAGTCTTATTATGCACCTAGGAGGCCATGGCATCTTAGGAATCAACCCACATACCTAGATCTACAGTCTCAAGTTCCACCCTATTATAACCAACAACAGTGGAACTCACCAGGTTGGAAAAATTGGTCTACCCAGTACCAACATCCTTGGATTCAAGGATGGAGGGGAGGACACAACCAAGGAAACCCTCAAGCTCCACCTATCCATATGTCCAACCATCATTATCATCAGTTCCCACCGAACACTCTACAAATTTTTCTAGGTTTTGTTCCGCCACCTTTACCTCCTATCCCACAACAACAACCGCTACAATTTCAAAATGAAAGCTCCCCGAGACCAACACTATTACCGGCACGACCAATGCCGAATCCTAATAATAAGCCCCCTCAACCTCTTCACAATGTTGAGATGCAGGCCTTCCCGACATATGTTATTACTCTTGTTCTGTTATAGGAAATTCAACTAAGATCGGGAAGAGTTCTAGAAAGGAAGATACCTTCAGTAGTCATCCAGGAAGAAGAAGAAGGAGAAATCATCAAACAACCCACGGATTACACTAGGTGGGAAGATGTTATTATCCCGAAGAATCAAGAACCTGGGCTTCCCCAAAATGAAACTTCACAAATTATGAAGGTCCCTCCTTATCCAGACTGATTGGTAATTGAGAAACCTACCACCCAACTGGAATTTGACATATTGAATGAATTGAAAAATATTTGTGTCAAGATTCCCCTGCTCCAAGCTATTAAAGACATTCCAATCTACAACAAGGTAGTCAAAGAATTGTGTATCAAGAAGCTAGGTAGGAAGAAAAAGGACCCTCCTACAGTACATTTGGTAGAAGGACTCTCTGAGTACATATCAGAGCAGCCAAAGCTAGCAAAATATGGGAATCCAGGAAACCCCGTAGTGACTATAACCAATAATGAGGTCTCCATTGGAAACACTCTCATAGATCTAGGGGCATCCATCAATGTTATGACCGCTACTACCTTGGACCAATTACAGTTACAACCTCTTCTTCGGCCTACCCCAACCATTTTGGAATTAGCAGATAAAACTAGGGTTATACCTGAAGGAATTTTAGATGATATCATGGTTACTTTAGCCTCATGTGAGTACCCGGTAGATTTTCTTGTCATTCACTCAAAGGATCCTACCAAAGGCCACCCTGTTATTTTGGGAATACCTTGGCTAGCCACAGCCAATGCATTTATTGGTTGTAGAGAAGGAGAAATGACCATCTCAAATGGTCTCTCTATCCAGAAACTCGCCATTTACCCTCCAT
This sequence comes from Picea glauca, assembly GCA_000966675.3. Classification (NCBI taxonomy): domain Eukaryota; kingdom Viridiplantae; phylum Streptophyta; class Pinopsida; order Pinales; family Pinaceae; genus Picea; species Picea glauca. The sequence continues at coordinate 387,398 of JZKD02S1906520.1, read as the reverse complement.
ATCAACCTATTATGGAGAATCTATGGTGGCTTGAATGTCCATATGAGAAAAAATATTGGGAAGAACCTGTATTATCAAGTGACCATGCATGGGCACTTCAGAATCACACAACAGAGAATGTACTAAACCGGTTTATTTCTGCTATCACATGTGTGGATTTTCCACAGTCTTTTCCCCAATTTGAGTACATGTTTGGGGAAGAATTTCAAGAACAATTAGATCCATCCATTTTTTCTTTGACATCTTTTATTTTCGAAATATATGAGTCTGCCATGTCTTATACTATGCCCAACGAGATTAGTCCAGGGAAATTTTTACATATAAACTTCGGGCTAGATACAGACCAACATAAACAGTTAGTAGATAGCCTTAAAAAACAATCAAGAGAATTTTCCTGGGAATACAGTGACATGAAGGGTATACACCCTGACACATGCATCCATCGCATATATACTCAGGTGGAGGTAACACATGTTAGGAAACCCCAGAGAAGGATGAACCCAACACTCAAGGATATAGTCAAGGAGGAGATTCAAAAGTTGCTAAATGTTGGATTTATCTATCCCATCTCTGATAGTAAGTGGGTATCCCCACTTGTAGTGGTTCCAAAGAAAGTGACCGGGAAATGGAGAATTTGTGTTGATTTCCAGGAACTCAACAAGGCCACTATGAAAGACTACTTTCCTCTCCCTTTCATTGACCAGGTTCTAGATAGATTTTATGGAAAGAAGTATTTCTCCTTTCTAGATGGGTACAGCGGGTACAACCAGATTCTTATAGCACCCGAGGACCGAGACAAGACTACATTTACTTGTCCTTGGGGCATCTATGCCTATAGGGTCTTACCATTTGGATTGTGTAATGCCCCTGCCAATTTTCAACGAGCAGTATTAGCGATATTTGTCGATATTATTCATGATTGTGTGGAGGTCTACATGGATGACTTGAAATTCTATGGCAACACTTACCAGGAAGCCTTAAACAACTTAGAAAAAGTCCTCGTCAGATGCCAGGAAATGAACCTATATCTAAGTCATGAAAAATGAAAAATGTTGCTAACTGAAGGACTGGTTCTAAGACATCATGTTTCTTTTGAAGGAATAAAAGTCAATCTTGCAAATATTGAGGTCATTATCAGACTCCCACCCCCCCAAGACTCAGAAAGAGGTGAGAATATTTCTTGGACATGCCGGATATTACCAGCGGTTTATTGAAAATTTTACAAATATTTATGCACCTATGTTCAGATTATTAATAAAAGATGTTGACTTTGTTTGGACTGAGCAGTGTCAAACTGCCTTTGAAACCCTGAAAGCTAAGTTGTATGTGGAACCAGTTCTTAGAGGGCCCAATTGGACTCTCCCATTTCATATATCCACTGATGCCTTCGACACCACAATAGGAGGGGTATTAGGGCAGAAAGAGGACCAGCAGTCCTATGCCATTTATTTTGTAAGCAAGAACTTGTCCCCTGCCGAGTTAAACTACACAGTCACCGAGAAGGAATTCTTGGAAGTTGTTCATGATATCAACAAATTTCGTCATTACATTATAGTTTATGAAGTATTTGTACACACTGACCATTCCTCCATTAGATTCCTCATGAACAAACCTATAACTAATGGTTGAGTGACTAGGTGGCTCTTGTTATTGCAAGAATTTAATATCACTGTGTGTGATCGACCTGGAAAGGATAATGTAGTAGCTAAATTTCTTTCCCAAATAAAAAATGAGGATGATGATATCCCAGTAGATGATAGTTTCCCAGACGAGTACCTATTTTCCCTTTCTGTCAATGCCCCATGGTTTGCAAATATGGAAAACTATCTGGCCACTAGGAAGTTACCGTCTCATTTGCCACCTCATGAAAAGAGGAAAATTATTACACAAAGTTCTAATTACTCTTGGGTTGGTCATGATATTTTTCGCATAGGTCATGATTTGATTATTCATAGATGTGTCCGAGAGGAGGAGGTGCCTAATATACTACGAAGCTGTCATGATGGACCATGTGGTGGTCATTTTTATGAAAAACGTACAGCATATAAGGTGCTACATTCGGGTTACTATTGGCCTAGCATTTTCAAAGATGTTGCCAAGTATTTGAGAAGTTGTGATAGTTTCCAAAGGGTAGGAAGACCTATGTCATCTGATGAAATTCCTTTACAGGCCCAAGTTATGATAGAGCCCTTCGAAAAATGGGCCCTCGACTTTGTAGGACCAATTTCACCCATGTCCCATAGGAAGAACTATATTTTGGTTTGTACGGACTATGTCACCAAATGGGTAGAGGCAAAAGCCCTATTTAGGGCTATAGAGAAGTCTGTTGTCGAATTCATCTATGAAGACATATTTACCCGCTTTGGTGTCCCTCGTGAAATTATTACCGACCAAGGCACTCAATTTACTTCCAAGATGATGAAAGAGCTAACAAAGAAATATGGGATTAAACACCGTAAATATTCTCCATACCACCCGCAAGCTAATGGTCAAGTAGAATCCACAAACAAATTTATGGAAGCCATCTTGACCAAGAATGTTCAGTTACATCATCGGGATTTGGCTGATAGGCTCCCAGAGGCTTTGTGGGCATATCGGACTACCTAGAGAAATATCATTGGGCATATCCCTTATGAGCTAGTGTACATGAAACAAGTACTTTTACCTATAGAATTCCAAGTAAGGACCTTCTATATTGCCACAAAATTAGGATTGAACCTGGATGAGGCTCATAAGCAATGACCCCTACAATTGAATGAGTTGGATGAAATCGGGAAAGATGCCATCCAACGGACAATATTAGTCCAAAACCAGAGGACAAAGTGGCATGACAAGTTTATTAAGAAGAAACACTTCTAGCCTGGTGATTGGGCCATGTTGTTTGATTCCCAATTCAAAACATTCAAATGAAAACTCACCACCCAGTGGTTGGGCCCTTATGAGGTAGACACTGTATATGACAATGGAGTTGTAAAAATTAAAACAATTGACGATGGACAAGTCTCCTTTGTGGTAAATGGACACCGACTTAAATTTTATCATAAGCCCATTTCCAGAGAGGATTTTCTACAAGTCATGTCAGCTGACAAGGCATTGGCCTTAGTAAATGGGGAAGTCCCCCCTTGTTCTTGAAATTTTTTATGAATTTCCTACTGTACATATGTAAATAGTTTTTGAATTTTGTTAATAAAGAAATTGTAGATATTTATGTAAGTATTTATTTCACCAGGAGTACACAGTTTCAAGGATCTTTCTTCAAAACATTATTACACTTGAATTTTGTATTTTCTAAAGCATCAAATGAATATTGACTTACTGTAATATTTTTGCAAACATTCTCATTTTTTTAAGGCATTCTAAAGCAGTTGCTTTTGAAACTCTTCACCACTGTATAAGGAAGTGATACCATAACTATCAAACCTAGAGGAATCTCGTACAATTTTTCCAAGAAACCTGAGTAAGTGAGTCAAGTGTCTTTATCAAAGAGTAACAAGGAGGTCTAATTAGCAGTTAGTCATGGAAACATCACAATAACTACAAAGGAAGAAAGTAAGTTGACCCTAGAGATATCGTTATGTTCTTTCTCAATGGTACCATCCACTACACACTAAATAGCTTGATTATACCATATCTTTAGATAGGCCATGTCTGCTTAAGTACCCCTTACATCAGGAAAATCACTAAGTAATATAACGGAAAGTCATCCTCTAATAAAAATACCACCCCAATTGAAAAAATTAAATAAAAAGTTGTTTTCAGAACTGTTCCCCCATCTTCTTGCATAAGCAATCTTATACTAAAATATTAAAGGATGGAGGGCCAGTCTCTGAGGGTTTAAGAGGCTAACCCGTTGGGATACTGAACAGGTTTGCTGGCAGTGGGTACCGACCTATGGTATGACTAGGTAAACTCGCCAGAGTACTGAATAGGCTTGCTGGCAGCGGGGCATTCTACCTAGCGAGGGTGATAATCTGACAAAAATAAATAATAAATTTAAACTTGTCCTGATGTACAACATTACTTGTAGACAAAGATGACATTAAATATGTGTGGTTAGGCTAAGGTTAATGAATCTCATACACTTTCCATTGGGGAATAACTCTAAGACTATATTGAAACTCTCTTGCCTACCTCTTCTTATCTATATATAGGATCTCTTATCCTATAGGTGGGGCCATCTCCTAATTGTCTTGTCAAACCAATCTTTGAAATTGTATATTTACACTTGACATACTATAAATCTTCGGCTATTGGGGGATACTCACTGGTTTCCTATACTTTTGATTGTGAGATGTCACAATACTTAGGTGTGGGGGAGGGGTTCATGAGAAATAAGTCTTTGCAAGATTTTTTTTATTATTATCATGATACAGGTTATTACATTGATAGTCATGTTATTTTTGAAATGCTTAACTCCTGTGTGCTATAAATTCCTGAACACATACTTAACAAACCACTCTTTATCAATTTATCGTTTCATTACAAGCTGCATATTGTAGGTTTGACAATACATTTTTATGCTTTCTATAACCTGTTCATTGTATATTTTTGACATTATATGTCATATGCAATAAGATTGAGTGAGCATGGATCATTCTACCTCTGCTCATTTACCACTGTGATTGTCAAAAACACTTCAAATTTGCAGGCTATCCATTATAAGAGGTGAAAATGCACTTAACACGGAGGAACCGAATGAAGTACTGTATGAGGTGTCGTATGAGATGTTGTTTGAGGTGTCGAACGAAGTTCCATGTGAGTTACACACCAGTAACTTTCCTAGATTCCAGGTAACCAGAACTCAATTACATTTAATTGAATTGGTTGCAGACATTGATTGTATATGCTTCACATGTTTATGATCAAATGTCCAAGTCAAAAGACTTGGAAATTGATCTAACTACGCACCATTACATTACCCAAAAGCATGCCATCGAATTCGAATTTCCCACACATGGCAGATCGCACACACATGTGTGCAACGTACTCCACCATGAGTGCATTCAAAATCGGGTTGGGCACTCTATTATCTCATTTTCCCTTACCATTTTCTCTGCCTTGCGTTAAGGAATTACGCCCAACCTCTGCCAATTCATCCCCTGTTCAAATCGTGCTCAGACCGTACTCAGTTCGTGCCATCTCTTGGCTCGATCATGCCCTTTTCCTGGTAAAATTCGCCTCTGTCACAATGCTCAAGAGATACAGACCCTCCTCCTATGCAGACTTGTTTTCCATTCCCGAATTTGCACAGTGCAGAGAAGTGTTTTTGCATGCAGGTTGGGGGGCATTTTTGTCTAGCTTACAGGGTCACGATGATGGCCTCTCCATGCAATTTACCCTTGGTTTTGATGGTAAAACAACACATGTAGGGTCTCTTACCTTTGAAGTCATAGAAGAGTCCATTGTTGCAGCTACAAATATCCCAATAATGGGAGATAGATGGTTCAAAAACCACCAATTTTCACGCTCAAGTTATAACAGGGTGTTTAATCCCGAATTCAAGAGAATTTCAGGAGAAAAAGGGTATTCTAAGGAGTGGATAAAGGTAGAATTGATTAACCCCCTCATCGTCATCACAAGGCTAATTACATGTGAAAGTAGATACTCTACTTTCAAATCTTGTCATTTTAGATTGTTGGCTCAGTTTATGTTCAACAAACCCTTGAACTTCCCCTTCTATTTTCTCAAAAGATTGGATAAGATGTCCTCTCAAGTGAGGAAAAATGTGACTAACCCCCACAATAATCTCTTCCACCATGGCTTGATCAAATTCCTCATTCTTTCCAAACTAGAGAAATAGGGGAAAAATTGGGATACCTTTATCTACCAATTTGCAAACCCTCACTTGACAGTTAAGACCGGCAAAAAGCCACTTAGCCTAAAAACTATCTCTCCATCCAAACCTCGATCTCCAAGAAATCCAAACCCCCTTGCACAAACCCTCTCTTTGCTGGAACAATACCAAAATCTTGTTGATATCCCTACTTCTTCATCAGGTAAAAAGACCAAGAGCAAAGACCAAAAGAAGCCTATTGTTGACCCCCCAATGCCTTCACTCTCTCTTGATCCTACACCTAAAAATCTCCAAGAAGTAATGCAACAAGACTTTCTCATCATTCCCACAAATAAGAGGGGAGCCAATCGATTTGGTAAAGGACCCTTTCGAAAGAGTACCTGGAGCACAAGAACCAAGCCTTATGCAAAACCTCCACCTTCTTCGGACCCTATCCAAGTGTCCTCCAACCTTGAGAGCCCTCATAAGAAACCTAGGGAAGTTTTTGCGGATGGATTAGAGCCACTAAGGAAAACAAAATCAGAACCTACCTCACCTTACCGATCTCCCATCACTCCTACTTCACCCATGCCTACTCTAGATCCTAAAATTGATAGATTGTCCACATCCCTCAAAGGATCTAAGCCTTCCTCAGAGATCATTGATTCTGCCCCAACCATAGAGGAGCTACAAAAGGAAAACCATCAGCTTCTCCAAGAGTTGGAGGAAAGGAAGATAATAGATACACACCTTCATCATGACAATGAAGTCCTTCAAACAAAGGTTAAATCTCTTCAACGATTGGTCGATGAGATGAACAAATCTAACCGCATCCTCAGAGCACAGCTGAAGCAACACAAGAGGCACAAGGATAAGTCTTCACAGCAAGAAGGAGAGGCTTCTAAATCTGATCCTCCTCAGCAAGCCTAGTTCTGAGGGGTAACTTATTTTTGTTTGCAGTGGGACCTGCAAAATCGTAAGTGTGGGGGTAATCTTGGGCTCGAGATATGATCACTTTTATGAAAGTTATTATACACTTTTGTCGCATGTACATATGTGTTTTTCATATTTTAAAGGATCTTTTTGAAGAATTTTATGATAAAAAGGTATGATCGACATAAGGTACGTGTGATTCATGTTTAATGATTGTATTAAGTAAATTCATCATGTTTTATGATTACCAAGAACTGATTCACATTTTTCTGGTGTTACAGGGCAAAAACGCACCACGTTTCTGCTTCTGGCACTTGATCTGGCACTCCTTCTAGTACTCGTTCTAGCACTTGATCCGACACTCTGTCCAGCACTGTGTATTGCACAAAAATGTAGGGCAACTTGGCGGTTATGGTATTGGCGGCCAGTGATGGGAAAATCGGGCACGTGGGTTTTGTTCATGCTTTCCCCCTCCATCTATTGAGATTCCGACAACTCAGTTTCAGGTGATCAAGAGGGCGATTATTGGCTCACTCTGTTTTATCAGTTAGGGCATCATTTATTGTAATTTGCCAAAATTAGAAGTGGTTCGACCCTCCTCTGGTCGACCACTTGGTCTGTAAACGTTATAAATACCACTGAGGTGGTCATATGATTGTTAAGTAGCATAAGCATTAGAATTGTCAGTGTGATAGACAAAAAAATGATTTTACTCTGTTTTAAGTTTTTTTACATTGCCAGAACTGTGTTTTTCAGTTTTCATGGTGAATTTGTCTTGTTGAGAGCGTGGTGTACTTTTAGGAAGTGACCATGACTTGTTGGGGGGCCCACCAGCAGTCTGGCAATTGTCTTTGTGTTTGTTTATGCATTTCATAATTTAATTGTTCTCTTTGTTTTATGTACATGCATATTTTTATTGTGTTAACTAGTTTGTTGTAGTTTAATTGTTTTGACTCTCTTTTGCAGGTTAGAATGATGAGATGTGTTAGCATGCATTGATCTTGTAGATTAGGAACAGACTTGCAAGTCTCTAAACTAACCCCGTGTGCAATTAGATGTTAGATTATGATTTCTTTTATGATTTTGTAGTCAAGTTTAAAACAGAGTTTTAATTAGAATAGAACAGAGTTTTAATTTGGGTTTTCTTTGACAAGGATTTGATGGATGGATAGAGTTAATTTCAGTTTTTCATTATAGCTTGTTTATCTCATTTTTATATAGATCTTGTTTAATTAGTTGTTGATTAATGTAGGTATTAGTTTACTTTTTAATATCATGTTTTTAATTTCTGTTTTTAATCATTTCCTTATTGCAGTTTGAATTGTTAGAATAGACATAGCATAGTTTCATTTTACGTAATTTCTTTCCTAGAGTTAGATTGCAATTGTAGTTCTTAATTAATGATTGAGTTTAAGTATGAATTTTTCTTATGTAGAATAGAAGTATAATGATGATCTCGTTATGTTGTTGATGGTTAATATATGAATATGCAGGGTATCTAACATTGTTTTTTCATGGCTAAATTCTCATTGGATTGTTTAATCCATACCTTTCACTTTGCCATTGAGATTAGTGTTGAGCTTATACCACTGGAATTGTTCTTTGTTGTCAAGTGCCATCGAGATATTATCCGACACCGAAGACATTCACACAAAACCACCATCATTATATTTGAATTGCCATAGGTTAAAAGATAGTTTTCCTATTTTCATAGGTTAAAAGATAGTTTTCTTGCTTTCATAGATTAGAAGAGATAGTTTTCTTGCTCTCATATATTAGAAGATATAGTCTCTTGCTTTCATAGTTTCAAAAGATAGTTTAATTGTTGTTGTAGGGTAGATAGTCTTTGCTTGGATAGATTAGATAGTAGTTTGCTTATCATAGATTAATAATTAGTTGTTAGTCTTTCTTGCTTTCAATAAGATAGATTTCCTTTCATGCATTAGAAATAGTTTTGCATCAAGCATTTATTCCACTTGCCTCTTAGGCTAGATAGTTGTTCAATGAGAAGTTTTAATTTGATTGCTTGCAGTAGTTAGTTGTTTTTGCTTACTTGTCTATTTTCTTTAGTAGGTTAGTTAGTTGTCTTTGCTTACTTGTCCATTTTCTTTAGTAGGTTAGATAGTTGTCTTTCCTTACTTGTTTACTTGCTTTAGTAGGTTAGTTAGATGTCTTTGCTTGCTTGTTTATTTATTTTCTTTCATAGGGTAGTTACTCATTGAATATAGGTTGGAAAGTTAAAAAAGTTTGCTTTTGTCATTTTTGTATTATGCTTAAATATGTGTGTTTGCTTATTGTTATGAACTAGTTTGCTTCAAGTAGGGTTTTTACTTGTTTTCTTAGAACTATCCATCGATTCTTGGCCCAAAAGTACTTAGGTTACCTAGTTTCAAGTTGCTTAGTAGGGTTTTCTCATCAGATAGATTTTCTTGAGTAGATTAGCCTTAGATATATACCTTCCTTAGTTAGACTATACTCCTACCAGCCCTTCTACCTTTAGCATATATTTTTCTACAACTCTAAGTTTACTTACCCTGGGTTGGCAATTTAATTGAGGGTTTTTACTGTGTTTTTAGTGCATATACAACACCCATCAGTGTCCACCATTAGAATAATCATCTTCACTACTTCAAAATCCCAAATTGAAGGAAATTTTTCATCATCTTGCTTAGTGCCTTGAAAATTTTCACTTGGAGGAAAATATTCATCGGTGCCTTGAAAATCCTCACTTGAAGGAAAATATTCATCAGTGCCTTGAAAATCCTCACTTGGAGGAAAATCATCATCATAAACATTGTTTCCTTTAAATTCCCACTCATGAAAGAGTCTCCGCCATTGGTATAATCATTTTCACTACTTTTATAATCCCCACTTGAGGGAAATTCTTCATCATCTTCGTTACTGCCTTGAAAATCCTCACTTGGAGGAAAATGTTCATCATCCTCATCAATACCTTGAAAATATTCACTTGGAGAAAAATCATCATCATCAACATTGTTGCCTTTAAATTCCCCACTCATGAAAGAGTGACCACCATTGGCATAATCATCTTCACTACTTTTAAGATCCCCACTTGAGGTAAATTCTTCATCATCCTCATTAGTGCCTTGAAAATTCTCTCTTGGAGGAAAATCTTCATCATCCTCTTCAGTACCTTGAAAATCCTCACTTGGAGGAAAATCATCATCACCAACATTGTTTCCTCTAAATTCCCCACTCGGGAAAGAGTGTCCACCATTTGGCATAATCATCTTCACTACTTTAAAAATCCCCACTTGAGGGAAATTCTTCATCATCCTCATTAGTGCCTTGGAAATCATCACTTGGTGGAAAATCTTCATTAGTACCTTGGAAATCCTCACTTGCAGGAAAATTATCATCTCAATCATTCGGCCTGTGATCAAAGTCTCCACTTCAACCTACATTTTGATTATTTTCAATATTATTAAATTGTTGTACAGACTGATCACCATCATATTCCTCCTCTTTATGATTGGAGCCTTCAAAGTCCTATGATTTAGGACTTTCCTGAGGAACATGTTGAATAGCATTTTTTGCACTATGATCAAACTTTTGACTATATGAAAAATACAATGCCTCATTTACATTACAAGTATTCTCATCGCATTTGTTAGTCCCAAAAGAAGAGGTATGTGCAAAATTTGTTGATGTCTCAGAAATAAAATCTTATTTATATGATGAATCCATCACTTCTCACTAAGCACATAGAACGATACATATTCTCACCCTCCCAATGACAATCTTATAACTTGTAGAATGAACTTTTCACTCTAAAATCCACCCGTAAAATATTCCCTCCAAAATTTTCCCTCGAAAATTCCGCCCAAAAATATTCCCTCCAATATTTCCCCCTAAAAATTTTCCCTCCAAAATTCCCCACCCCTTCCCCCAATTTTTTCCCTCTATTATTTTCTCTTCAAACTTAAAAACAACTTTTACTCTATTAATTCATTATTTATGGGTTAATTATAATATTTTTCATGTTTTTTTTTATCTCACATTCATTAAACTTAGCGATGATCCATTTTATTTTAGGTATATATGTACATAATCTTCTTCTTTTTTATTAGTCCCACATTTGTTACACTTGACAATAATTTATGTCATCTTTGTTATATATACAGTATTGCTTTTTTCTTTTTACATTGTGTTAAATATTGGGCAGCATTTGTTAAATAGTTTCGATC
>JZKD02S1906520.1:331922-356251 GCA_000966675.3 Picea glauca | reverse complement strand
TGTTGTGATTGGTTTGTGTTGTTGTGATTGGAACAATGCAAGAGCATCGGAACAGAGCGAGGAACAACAGAGATTAAAGGAGAGCGTTCATAAGGTATGTACTTCATCCATTTCTTTTAGTTCCATTCAATAATTAGATCTAGGGAAAGAGTAGTATTCTGTCACGTTTTGTTCCCGATCCAGGTGGATCTTGGGGAGATTGGTTAGTGTCCGCACCTACGAATTTATCCATAACAGGTACACGACAAAAAACTTTCCCAAAAATGGTTTCAAGACTTCATTCATAACTCTCATGAATGTGCTAGGGGCATTGGTTAACCTCAAACAACATGACTAGCCACTCAAACAATCCATCCTTCATCTTGAACATTGTCTTCACCACCTTCCCTTATCTGAATATGATGATACCCACTCTTCAAATTGATCTTTGAAAAGTGTTTGGCCCCACTCAAATAGTTCATGAGGTCATCCATCCTTGGTAAGGGAAACCTATACTTAATAGTAATCTTGTTGATAGCTCATGAATTAGTACGCATTCTCCATTCACCCCCTTTATTTGGTGTCAATAATGTAGGTACAACACAAGGACTTAAACTTTCTTGGATCAGTACTCTATCAAGAAACTCTTGCACCTGTCTATTCACTTCATGTCTCTTTGTTGGAGTCATCTGATAAGGAGATTTATTCAATAGTATCAAATAAATTAGATATGATATACTCCTCGAGGGAGGTAAACATGTCGGTATATCATCTCCATCAATCTCTTGAAATTCATTCAACAAAGTTTAAATTTATGGTGGCACAAGACTCATTTTTCCAATCTCCAAAACTTGTCTTGGCATTAATACCAAATGATGCAAACCCCCACCCCTCCTAGGGTTCGCACGACCTCCCGGTCTAGGATCGTTCTTCTGAGGAGTTGTCAGCTCTCGGATCCCTGTTGGATCCCCTCCAATTTTTCACAAACCCCTCTGATTTCCCCTTGGGTGAAATTTTGTACAAATCCAAACCCCACGGGCTCCTTCTCTCATCCCCTTTATCCTTAAAATCCAACTTTGAGCGCTAGCCCCTTAACTTCGACCAAAATCTCATATGACTAGGGGATGGAACCAGGCGCTTATCCAGAGCTTCGGGGCTCTGAAGCTTCGTTACTTCAGGCTTTGAAATTTTTGACTTCAATACACGTCAATTATCCTGAATGTCAAAGCGACGAATTCCCGAGCAGGCACTTATCCAAGACTTCCACGCTCCAGAGCTTCGGACTTCGAAAAATATTATAGCACCACACCATAAATCACTCTAACATTGAATTGGAAAACTACTTCGATGCTCTCTGGCTCCAAAGCCTTGAGCTTCGGAGTTTTCCACCACACAACACACCACTTCCTCCGAACATCGAACTGGTGAATTCTCGGAGGTATTCTGAATCAACGATCCACACTTCTCCAACAACCAACGGCTGTGATCTACTTTGGAAATCCGGGTTTCAAGAGTTCTTGTTGTTGATCACTACCAAATCCCTGAACTGGAAAATGTCGAATCGACGAAGGGAGGAGATCCACAGTCCACATTTCCCTGATAATGAACGACCTAGATTTACTCTAGGATTAGAGACTTTGCATGCCATAACACTTTTCACCCACAATCCTCTGGGTTGTTGAACTTCCAAACACTCGCTAATCTGTTGACACGTATCCCCAACAATGAATGGTTAGGATTTTCTCGACGAGACTCCTCCTGTTCTGGGCTTGATATGACGGCCCAAATCTACATACAGCCAATCCAACGGTTGAGACTCCTCCTAGTGATCCACAGTGTAGATTCACTTAGGGACTTTGGAGTTTTAGGTAATTTTTCCTCCCTTACGACAAACAATAAAAAATTGTTGAAGCAGCGAAGTCCAAAGGACTTCGGTGCTTAACGGCCACACTCCTTCCCCAGATCTGACAGTTGAGAGGGAGTATGTCTTCTCTCGAATAGATCTTGTCTATTCTTATTCAAAACAAATAAATTTATCCTCTTTGAGCTCTTTCGCTTGGATGACTTGAACTCGGGTGCACACCTTGATATTTCCTCCTAAACTTGGGACTTGTTAAAGTCATTTTCGCTTGACTTGCGCTTCTCCCATAGTATGGAACTTAGACTGTCTTCTGGTGCACACTTGCGATATCCCTCCTGAGCTTGGATTTATTCTACTTCAAAGGTGCTCGACCCTTTTCTCCTTTAGATACCTCCTTGTTCCCTCCTGGGAACCACGCTCTTCCTCTTGATCTTGACCAAAACTTAAATAGAATGTTGGCTTCGTGCACTCCTTGCACTTACCTCCTGAGTCTTGGGCTTGAAAGACTCACCAGTGTACTCCTTGTGCTTACTATGCGCACACTTTCACTGACATCTCCTTGAGATTTTACACTGCTCTGAGTGTAAACGTACTCCTTACGCTCACTCTGTTCACTCTTTGCACTATCCCTTCTGAGATTGTGACATGTTCTGGTGTGCCCACCCAGCATGCTCTTCCTGCACCCCTGGTCGATTTCTTGCGCACTCATTGCATTGTCTTCTCACCATTTTCTAACAAATCTGGTGTGCACTCCTTGCACTAGCCTTAACAGCCCAAAACACTCAAAAACTAACACAGAAAGGGAATTATATCTACTCCTGCAAAGGGAACAATTAAACACTCATAGAATTCATAAATATGCACAGTAAACATTCAGAAAACACACATTCATACACAGGGAATGTACACACAGAGAAGAACTTGGTAACTTCAACTCTATTAAAAAACATTTTTCAAGATTATTTTGGTTCACACCCCTTATCCCAATTTTTAGATCAAACTAATCCATTGATGGAAATAGCTCATGGGTGACAATTGAGCCATTTAGGCCCTAGGGGATTAACAAGGTGAACTACTAGTTTTCGTACATGAGACCAATTCATCTATCTAAAAGATCAATAGAGTGAACAAACAATACATTGGTGTGAAATTCTAGTTGGAATCACATGCAGGGAAATATGCTCTTGTATTAAATCTGAATGCTCTTTACAATGTATACAAGACTGGATTGCAACAGAGTCTCATTTCTCCTTTCCTCGCCTCTCTTCTCTTCTCATGAGTGTTATCCCCTAGCCTAGTGATCTGAAAACGAGAAGACTTGTATCTTTTAAAATATTTGTAAGTGTTAATTATGTGTGCTTGGGAAAAAGGATCAATTTGCAAACACATAAACTAGAGATTTTTCACACATAAGATGCACATAATAACCATCAATAACAACCATCAAAGTAAACACATAACATAGCAAATGATAAAGGAGTTCACCCCTCTCTTGGGCTACATCTTTTGGTCCAGCTTCCAATGGATATTTTTAATTATTTGCTCAAAGTGTTAAAAACAGTACTTTACAATGCTCAAAATTCTAAATAGATGTCTCCAGAACATCCAAAAACCCCTAGATGAGCTCTTTCTACACCTGATTTGGCCAAAAAATGAAGAAGATATCCTCCTGGAAAATTTCCCCTTCAAGCTTGTTGTCTCTGGTTCTCCAATTCGCATATGTGTGTGACTAACCCGGCTCCCACAGTGTTACTGAACCAAAAACCCAACACACTGCATTTTTCTGAGAAATGGGGTGCATTTTCGAACAGTTAGGGATTAGTGCCTTTTTTGGCAGAGGTGAAGGTCAGTGCCTATTTCAGGCCCCCGTCGGATAGTGGTTGTAAAGTCGTGCCAACAGTTATATGGAGTGTCCATGTGGAAAAAAAATTGTGCCTTCCGGGATTAACACCGTGGATAACATCCCCACGTTGTTGGTTTTATGAATGGTTGCATGTTGTGGTATGAATCGAGGGTTGGGGCTAAGCCCCGACCCTTTTCTCCACCAACCAAACCCAAACTTAAATTCAGATAAATATTAAACATTTATGGGTAAGAACCATTTCATAGTCGGGTTGGTGGCCCGACCTATGCAGAGACTATGCCATGCCCCAAAGGTCGAGGGTTCGACCCCCACAGACTACCACAAATTTTTATACACTAGAGGGGTGCCACATGGAAGCGCACGACTGGGCCACATGGCACCATACCACTTTCCATTCAAGCGACACATGCCAACACCCTACTGGTCCACGTACATTCCAAATCACCTGCCTAGTCAACCTGCCAACTTAGCATCTCTGCACAGTGTCCATTCCACATCACCTACAATGTGTGGGACCGTACCATGCCACATCATCATTGTACGTACTATACAGTCAACAAAAATTTTCATGTTTGGAAAAATGGATAGAACATGATATCTCACTCATACAACGTTCGTTTGAACTCGTTCAAGTTATTTTGGGATCATGAGGACGAGGCCTACGCACGTGTCCATTTTGAAGAAATTCCAAGCACTTTGATTTTTGAGCAAATTTTGATCCCCTAGATCACCTAGGGATAACTAAGGATATTATGTCTAGAGGCACACACGTCCTATACATGGATTACCGAGAGCCATATTGACTTGTGTCTGGCCATGGAGGACCCATCCTTCTTATTCAGTTCCTCCACCTTGTCAGCAGCAGCAATATCCATCCCATCGGCCTGGTCCTTCAACAGCAGTGGGTCTTTCTCCATGAGGTAATGAGTCTGGGTATCACGGTATGTGTCACTCTGATTCTCAAAACATTTGAATATGTTCATTTAATTCTTTTTACTTCTAATGTGTGCTTGGACCTTATGCCTTTCCACTTGTCCACACCTGGGGGGAATGACATGATGCCCTAGAAATTTGGTTCCCATAGGGTTTGAGTTGCCACTGGGTGGTTTTATTAAAGGTCATCATCCATTCCCACCATACTTATCACTTTTCATTTTTTTCCCTCTCATCCATCCCCTACATTGGTTTGGGCATTGGATTTTCCAAGCTAGCAAAGGGATGTACCTTCTCTTGTGGGAAGGGGCTAAAGGCCCAGAGGGTAAAAGTAGTTGGCAAAAGATAAAATCCAAAAGAACAAAACCTTCAGATGCTTTGCCCAGGGATCCCCGAGAAATAAATAAAAGGCTTCTCAACAAGAAATAGAGGGACCCATAAAATAATAAAATCAAGACCTAGTTGGAGGATGGGGGGTCTCATCATGAGCCATCCTATTAGGTCCATGGGCATGTAGTGGTATGACACTACCATTCATATGGTCACCATGCCAGAGTAGTGGCTCTTGGTGGAATAGCTAAGAGAAATGGGGTCTCATCACGAGCCAACCTTCTCATCTCTGTGAAATTATTGTGGGTAACATTGTCACCACTAGTCACCACGTCAGGGAAGTGTCCCCTAACTAGTCTCTTAAAATAAAAATAAATAAGATAAAAATATAAAAGGTATTGAATGGGCTTGGAAACATTTGCATCCATGACAAGGCACATCTCACCCTCTTTAGAGGCACCCACAGGTAAGCCATACATTCCCCTGTCATCACTACACCCATTGCTTAAACATACCTCACCACCTCATCCACTTACATGGTCTAGATGTGTCTTCACCTAGAAACATCCCACATCCATTTAGAATTAGCCCAATAGAAATTCTTGACGTCCTCTCCAAACCTGGCTTGTAGAATAGCATAACGTCTTTGAGCACTTGTCTGGGAAAGGGGATTTTATGCACATGTTTAGATAACTTGATTATTAGATGTGATTGACATTGATATGATCCCTGTGACTTATGAGCCCATGGAGGGCGTACTTGTTGTTGTTGCAGGGCCACACCCAATGGATAGGTACACATGGGGAGATGATTAGTTTGGACCTTCATAGGGATAAAATCCCACCAAACGGATGTTGATACCCCAACTAGGGACAAAGACAGATCAGAGGTTTTCACCTGAGAGAGAGGAGGACATTCCACCAGAGACATCCTAGAAGGCCTGGATCCAGGGGGGTCTTTCCCTCCTACTATGATGTTGGCCTTGAAAGGTCGATGATGTCACCTCTGTGACCCTTGACGTCACCAGTGTTTGATGGACACTTTGGAGGTAGTTATGTGCCAAATGGCACATGTGGCTTGGTCTAGAGGCCTTGGGAGGCCTAACATTTTACTCCTTGAGGCCAATGTTTCACCAAAGAGGCCCGACATTACCTTTAAGGGGCATGACGTCACCTGTTCTTCTTGATTTAGAGTTTAAATTGTCATTTTTATGTAAAAACTGGATATTACATGTAAATTGGCCATGTCGGCCTTTTTTTACCTAATTCTGGTCATTGTAACTATATAAATAAGGGATTTTCCCTTGTATTATTTCATCATCTTTCACTCACACTTAAGTGAGGCCTGAAATTTGCGCCCTAATTAGGGTTACTTGGCTGAAATTTAGTGCGCACTTCTTGAAGGAGGCTATTTTTGGAGTATTTTGGCATTTTGCTTTGTAAAAGTATTCAACTAGACTATTTGCTAGATGATTCTTGGTGAATGTAAGTAAATTTTCTGCAATTCTTCTTTATTTAATGGTTATGGTTGTATTTATATTGCATTTATTCTAATATTATGAAATTTATAGCTTAAAACCCTAGGAGGCTAAAGCACATGTTATTGTTCTTGCCTTAATAACTTTCACCTACTAGATTATGCTAGAAAACCAATTTTCTTGAAGCTTTTTTCCTAAGGTTCTTGCCATTGCAACACCCTAGCACCTTTTGCCTCATCTAGTCATCATATACTTCATCCTTGAGATAACAAAGGAGGAAAACTACTAGGGCCTAGGGTTACCTACTTCCTAGTAGCCATTTTCCCCTAGGGTTTGGTGATTGAAGCCTTGGGCTACCAACACTTCAATTATTGACCCCTCTTGTCTCTAGCTCTCTTATTATCATTTGTTCCTTCAATATTTCCGCTGCTAAAAGAGACTCCATTTACCCTAAAATCATTGATCTAAACCTTACAATTGAGTGATTGATAAAATCCACCCTCAAAACTATTACCTTAATCTCTCTACTAACTATGCCTAACCCTAGAATAGACTAATCTACTAACCTATTTGTTGTTGTTACAAAAGTAAGCTACAACCATCCATTGCAGCACTAAAAGTACCTAAAAGAAATTGTAAAAGTTGATTTATACACTGCCTAAGTTGCTTCTAACAAATGCTAATATTTTGGTGATAATGAGTGATTATTTTGGGTCATTTTGAAGCTCTTTCAAGGCATTTATTGTGAACCAATCATATCATAAATATTTTTGTTATAAAATTCGGTTTGCATCATCATATATCAACTGTTCCTTTTATTGATAAAGTTCATGGTTTTATGAAGTACTAACAGCAAGTTGTGCTTGCAAAAGATATATTTTCTTGTTTCTTTGTTCTGGGTAGGTACATCTTAATACTTCATTACTTAATTGGTTAAAGCCCTGGGACTTTCTGATCAGTGTGACTTGTGAGAGGGGATAATTTTATAGACACTTTAACCTTTGCCTTCTCAAACCCCCAGGTCACCGGGGACGTCTCCTCTGGGCCATCAACCCTAAATAGAAATAGGTATCATTTTGAGGTGACACTGATAGGATAACCTCATGTTACACCAATTTTCCTTTCATTAACCCTTTCCTTTGGAATAAGTAAAAATTGAGCGATAACATTTTGGCACCATTGTCAGGGAACACTAATTCAATTCTCCTCAAATACGACACTTCTCGATAAGTCTTTCCTCAAAATTATTTACTTTCTAGAGCTTACCTAGTGATTCCACTAAGGGTGATCCCCTCATTCCTTTGATAGTTTGAAGAAAAATATCTGGAGACTCCACAAACCTTAGGGAGGTACACCAACCCTCCCCTATCCTTTAGAATAAAGCCTCCCTGAAACTCTCATGTAGTAAAATCACTTTTTGGAGGAAATATTCCCTTAAACACAATGTCTAGCACGGGAACTTAGACCGTCATTCCAAACCAAGCCAATAACCAAAGACAATGGTCATCCAAGATTTTCAAACTGCTAGGCATGACAGCTATACCAGGATACCCTAGGCAAATGCCCCTAAGTATGAAAAATGGTTTCCCAAATTCACCGGAAATGATGTAGTCAGTGTCTAAGATCACATGAGAAATTTTTGGGCCTTCTTCCAGCTTCATCCCATTAGTGATGATTCTAAAGATTTATCTATGAAATTGTTCTTTGCTACCCTCCATGATGGCACTAGACGTTGGTACAATGATCTCCCTGATGCTAGTATTAAAACCATGGATAGGTTAGAGGAAGTATTCCTCAAACGATGGAGTTTCAAGGAAGACCCCAACATGCTACTGATAAGGATGAATAACCTTGTAAAACAATGATCTCCCTGATGCTAGTATTAAAACCATGGATAGGTTAGAGGAAGTATTCCTCAAACGATGGAGTTTCAAGGAAGACCCCAACATGCTACTGATAAGGATGAATAACCTTGTAAAACAAGAGAATGAAATTGTTAGAGAGTTCCATGACAAGTTTGAAACCTTGTTGCAAAAGATTCCAGTAAGTCATCATCCTTCTGACAGATTCCTTCTTTTCCTTTATACCAAATCCTTTACAAGTCAGCTGGGGTATCTCCTCAAAGATAAAAACCCTCAAACAATCCAAGAATCCCAATATTTAGCTATAAGGATTGAGGACAACCTTTCATCGTCTAGAGTCGAGCCTTTCTCAGCACCAAGAGTCATAATGGACACTAAACCTAAGATTGTCCACAATGTTGAACCTACCTTAGACATTAGTGCTAGCTTGGAAAAGTTACAACTAACTGTAGATGGCATGGTAAAAACCTAAGAGCTAATGATTAATAGGATTGTCAACCTAGAAAGGACTCATCAACAAGCCCCTAGGATTCCTTACAAGGGTCATTTCCAAAAGGGGAACCAAGGTTTCATACCAAAGAATGATAAAGAGGTTCCAAATACTTTAGCCCCTACAAACATAGTGGATGAAAACCCTTGGTGCCTACAATGCAGTAAGTCACATTGGGAGCATGAGTGTCCTTTCAACAATGGAAACCATGACCAAGTGAACATAATGGACCATACCATCAAGGATCCTCAAATTTTCCTTAATATTACTCCTGAGGAACATCAAGAAGGCATAAAAGAAGCATCCATGAAGGCTAGGATGGAGGTGATAAACAACCTTGACCAAAAATCAAGAGAAAATTTGAAGAAACACTCATTCAAAGTGTATACTAGACAAAAGAGAATGAACCAACCTCTCTATGTTAGTCTTGTGGCATCATAAACAAGACCTCCACCCATTATCATACTCCTTCCTAAGAATCCTCCCAAGACCAAAAAAGTGAACTTGAATTTTGACTTTGAAGGAGCATTAGCCAAAATGCATGTGACCATCCCCTTGAGAGAAGTCATCAAGGTACCATTTGTCAAATAAAGGTTTGTTAATTTTTTCAAAGGGTCAAATGGACCAATGGACCCTCCTATTATGCTACAAGCCAATCACTTTAGGGTTAAGTATGATGGACATCCACCTTTCTTCATGACCTTATTGATCAATAACAAATGCCTTAAAAAATGCATGTTGTATTCATGGGCAGGTGCTAACATGATGTCTTTGAAGGTCATGGAACAATTGGGCCTAAAGGTCACATGACCTTATAGGAATGTGTGTGGCTTTGAGTCCAGATCCATACCCACGCATGGGGTTGTTCAGAATGTGGAAGTATGCCTTGGAAGATACCCCGAGAGAGTGATCCATATGGGCATCGTAGTGGTGGATGGGCCAGATGTGTGGGGAATGTAATTATCCAGGAAATTTGATGTGATGTTGAGAGGCACCCTAGAGATGGATCTCACTTGTATCAATGTTCCTATGAACGATGAAACAATAAGTCACCTCTCGAATGTTCCAATGACCAAAATCCATGTGCAATAAATTGGCGATGACATTGAAGCTATTGAAACACATGAGTCGATCAAAGAGAGTCTTCCTCAATTTTCTCCTAATGACATGCCTTTTGCTACAGAATAAGACTTTGATCAGATACAATGGTTGAATAATGAGGATTATCAGCAACTCTTGAACAAATATAAAGACAAAGAATTTGGGGATGTCAAATTATTAAGGAAAGGAGAAGATAACATATTGATCCGACCGTCCCAACAAGAAGTTTTCACAGCAGAGTCCCACCCTCCTCCCTCAAGACAGTACACCAGGGTTGTACAAGAAATGACCAATTTCAAAACCAAGGATTACAAAAAGGGAGACACATTCTGGATGTGGGACACAGAGAAGGGAGAGCCTACTAATGTCAAGGGAAGTGAACAATTTTTTCTTGGACCCTTCATAGTTGGAAGAAAGTCAGTCAATCATGCCTACTATTTGTCTATATTGGAAGGAAGAAGGTGCCCATTACCAGTTAGTGGGCACCTCTATAAACCCCATCAGGGCGCAGACACTTGACTTCATAGGTAAGTACAGGTAAGAAGGTAGGCATTTGCATTCATTGTATATACCATCTGCATTTCATTCTAGAGTAGTTGTATTTCCATTTGTATATATGCTTGCTTTCATTTTTTGTACCATATATGAGTCAGGGGTGATATCACCACCCCGAATGATTACTAATAAATTTTGTTGAGATCAAGCAGATCACAGGTCATGCAAGAGATGTTTAGGTTCTCATGCATTCTATGTTGAGCACATGTCCCTGAGTTGGATCCATATGTTAACCCCTGGCCTAGGGATAACTAAGGTGATTATGTCTTGAGGCCCACAGGTCCTAGACATGGAGTACTGAGAGCCATATTGAATTGAGCATGGCCCTGGAAGGCCCATCCTGCTTCTTCAGTTCCTCTGCCTTATCAACATCAGTAGCATCCATCCCATCAGGTTGGTCCTTCAGCAACAGTGGGTCTTTCTCCATGAGATAATGAGTCTGGGTATCATGGTATGTGTCACTCTGATTCTCAAAACATTTTAATATGTGCATTTAATTCTTTTTACTTCTGGTGTGTGCTTGGACCTTATGCCTTTCCACTTTTCCACACCTGGAGGGAATGACAGGATATCCTAGCAAGTTGGCTACCATAGGGTTTGAGTTTCCACTAGGTGGGTTCATGAAAGTTCATCATCCATTCCCACCATACTTATCACTTTTCATATTTTCCTCTCTCATCCATCCCCTACATTGGTTCAGGCATTGGGTTTGCCAAGCTAGCAAAGGGTTGTACCTTGCCTTGTGAGAAGAAGGGGCTAAAGGCCTAGAGGGAAAAATTAGTTGGAAAAATATAAAATCCAAAAGAAAAGAACCTTCAAATGCTTCACCTAGGGATCCTCGAGAAATCAATAAAAGGATTCTCAACAAGAAACAGAGGGACCCATAAAATAATAAAATCAAAACCTAGTTGGAGGATGCAGGGTCTCATCACGAGCCAGCCTATCAGGTCCATGGGCATGTAGCGATATGACACTACCATTCATCTGGTCACCATGCTAGGGTAGTGGATCTTGGTGGCATATCCAAGATAAAGGGAGTCTCATCATGAGACAGCCTTCTCATCTCCGTGAAATGCTTGTGGGTAAAATTGTCACCATTGGTCACCATACCAGGGAAGTGTCCCCTAACTAGTCTCTTGAAAGAAAAAGAAATAAGATAAAATGATAAAATGCATTGAATGGTATTGGAAAAATTTGCATCCATGACAAGGTGTATCTCACCCTCTTCAGAGGCACCCACAGGTAAGCTATACATTTTCCTGTCATCACTACACCCATTTCTCAAACATCCCTCACTACCTCATCCACTTACATGGCATAGATTTATCTTCACTTGGAAACATCCCACCTCCAATGAGAATTATCCCAATAGGACTTCCTGACGTCCTCTCCAAACTTGTGTTGTAGAATAGCATAACGTCTTTGAGCACTTGTCTAGGAAAGGGGGTTTTATGCACATGTTTAGATAACTTGATTATTAGATGTGATTGGCATTGCTATGATCCATTTGACTTATGAGCCCATCGATGGAATAATTGTTGTTGTTGCAGGGCTACACCTAATGGATAGGTACACATGAGGATATGATTAGTTCATACCTCCATAGGGATAAAATCCCACCAGGGGGATGTTGAGACCCCAGCCAGGGACAGAGACAGATAAGAGGTTTTCACCAGAGAGAGAGGACGACGTTCCGCCAAAGACAGCCTGGCAGGCCTAGATCCAGGGGGGTCTTTCCCTCCTACTATGATTTTGGCCTTGAAAGGCCCATGATGTCACCTCTGTGACCATTGACGTCACCAGCGTTTGATGGACACTTTGGAGGTAGTTATGTGCCAAATGGCATGTGTGGCTTGGTCCAGAGGCCTTGGGAGGCCTAACGTTTTGATCCTGGAAGCAAAAGTTTCACCAAAGAGGCCTAACGTCACCCTAAAGGGACATGATGTCACCTATTCTACTTGATTTAGGGTTTAAATTGTCATTTTTATGTAAAAACTGGATATTACATGTAAACTGGCCATGTCGGCCTTTTTGGCCTAATTCTGGTCATTGTATTTGTATAAATAAGGGATTTTCCCTTGATTATTTCATCATATTTCACTCAAAATTAAGTGAGGTCTGAAATTTGTGCCCTAATTAGGGTTACTTGGATGAAATTTAGTGCGCACTTCTTGAAGGAGGTTATTTTTGGAGTATTTTGGCATTTTTCTTGGTGGAAGTGTTCAACTAGGCTATTTGCTAGATGATTCTTGGTGAATGTAGGTAAATTTTCTGCAATTCTTCTTCATTGAATGGTTATGGTTGTATTTATCTTTCATTTATTCTAATATTATGAAATTGCTATCTTAAAACCCTAGGAGGCTAAAGCACATGTTATTGTTCTTGCCTTAATAACTTTCACCTACTAGATTATGATAGAAACTGATTTTCTTGAAGCTTTTTTTCTAACGGCCCTTCCATTGCAACACCCTAGCACATTTTGCTTCATCTATCCATCATCTACTTCATCCTTGAGCTAAATAAGGAGGAAAACTACTAGGGCCTAGGGTTACCTACTTCCTAGTAGCCATTTTCCCCTAGGGTTTGGTGATTGAAGCCTTGGGCTACCAACACTTCAATTATTGACCCCTTTTGTCTCTATCTCTCTTATTATCATTTGTTCCTTCAATATTTTCACCGCTAAAAGAGACTCTATTTACCCTAAAATCATTGATCTAAGCCTTACAATTGAGTGATTGATGAAAACCACACTCAAAACTATTACCTTAAGCTCTCTACTAACCATTCCTAACCCTAAAATACACTAATCTACTAACCTATTTGATGTTGTTACAAAAATAAAAGCTACAACCATCTATTGCAACACTAAAAGTACCTAAAAGAAATTGTAAAAGTTGATTTATACACTGCCTAATTTGCTTCTGACAAATGCTAGTATTTTTGTGATAATGAGTGATTATTTTGGGTCATTTTGAAGCTCTTTCAAGGCATTTATTGTTAAGCAACCATCTCATAAATATTGTTGTTATAAAATTTTGTTTGCTTCATCATATGTCAAATATTTCTCTTATTGATAAAGTCCATGGTTTTATGAAGTACTAACAACAAGTTGTGCTTGCAAAAGATATATTTTCTTGTTGCTTTGTTCTGGGCAGGTACATCTGAATACTTCATTACTTCATTGTGTTAGGAACCTAACCCCTCACGTAGGTAGAATAATATATTTCAATGTAATAAATATCAATATTAATAAGGCCTAGCAATAAGGAAGAATAAGTCCAATGTAAGAAGACCTAATAGAAGCTCCCGCTTCTAGAAGGATCTTTCTCTAGATGGTTCTTTTGATAGACATATTTAGTATAAATAGGAATCGAGGGTATGAGAACTTTGTCTTGGATATTATTGTAATAGATCTCTCCTCGACTAGAGGTTGCCCCCTCGAAGAGGCAAGTGAACATTTCTCTCAGTAATCAAAGTGCTCTTTCTGATGTTATTCTGGTATCATTTTGGTATTATTGTGGTGTTGTTCTGGTTATATTGTTGTTCATATGCCATTTCTAGCATTTTTATTTTTTTTCTGCATACTTTTTATATCTAGAATATTACAAGTGGTATAAGAGCACTTTCCTCGAAAGAAAATTGTGGGTTAATTTTTTCCAGGGTAGAGACGTATTTCGCCATCTTTAAGCTACAGAGATCTGTCGTTACACACATCAACCCGCGGTTGGGGATTCATACACGCATGAAATACAAATGGTACTTAAGTGCACATCTGTTGGCCACCCTTGTAACCCCTTTTGGTACCCCTTCGAGTGGTAGCGCATCAGAAAGAACTTGTATACGGATCGGCCTAGATTTCCTAAAGACCTCTTTAGATAAACCGATTCGTCGCCTGACTGTTATAGTTACACCAAGAACAGCACTCGGGAAGATACTCTCTAGTACCTGGGTAGTCGAGTAGAACGGATAAGGGCACGGTCTAGCCTCCTTAGTTGGTTCCCTAAGATATTGAGCCAAGTACTACTGTTGGACCCCGCACGTATATCAGAGAGCTATATCACAGGGAAAACCCTTGTCTATAGAACCCTTGAATACCTAACCTTTGGGGACATAAACAAAAAACAACATAGACAAGATATATTTCCACCCAACTGTGTATGTTGCAATCAAGTTTCCAAATCACTACACATTTCTTCCTGATTAAGAATTTGGGCATTTCATCACTACATTATTCTTCAGATCGAAGTATAACTCTGCGGGTGTAAAAAAAAAAAAAAAACTAGATTTTCTTGCACCATTATTTGATACCCATTCCATTGGATTTCTCTCTTTTCCCTTATCACATTCATACCTATCATTTTTCAGCAAATATTTTGACCCCAGCCACCCCTTTTCAGTCCCCTCATCATCATGGCCCATACCCATAGCCAAGACTTGGAAGCTCGCTTCAATACCTTGCAATCTAATTTCATAGAGACCCAACAAGAAGTGAGACAGCTCAGTTCCAAGATTGCCACCATCAATAAAAACTTTCATTCCTCCATCTCTGCCTCAATCGAGGAACTCAAGCAAGACATTACTACCCAGCTTGAATCTGTCGCAATGATGATCTGCACCAAGCTGCATATCCCTGCAGATCCTCCCTTATCTGACCCACCTTTTCATACTGAAGCCGAAACTTCCTTTCATTCCCATAATTTTCAGCCCCATCACTTTCAGCGTGACCTACGCCTTTCGCATGTGTATGTGACCAAATTTGATGGCTCGGATCCCACTGGCTGGTAACACAAATGGAACATTATTTCTCTTTGTACGGCATTACAGATGAGTTGGCCAAACTCTGGTATGGTGTTCTCCATCTAGATCAAGAATGTTGGCAATGGTGGCAATGGAGAAAAATTGCCCGCCAAGGGTATGTTACTTGGACACACTTTGTGGCATAGCTTTATGAACGCTTTGACACTGACACCAACCATTTAGGCCATTTCACAAAGTTGAAACAATCTAGCACAGTGGAAGACTTTATATCTTCTTTTGAGCGACTAGATTTCCGTACAGAGGGCATGTTTAATGCTTTTTTCCAAGAATTTTTTATCAGTGGCCTCAAGGATGAGACTCGTGCCCATGTCCTCATGGCTCGGCCTCAGAGTTGGGTGGAGGCTACTAAAAGAGCTAAGGAAGCACAACAGGTTGTCTCTTCTCAAAACCAGAAACCCTCTTTTATTCCTGACACTAAACCAGTAAATCCCACTCCTCCTTATACTCCACTAAAGATCCAAAAATTGACCGGGGCCGAAATGGCTGAATGCCAACTCAAAGGCCTTTGTTATAATTGTGATGACAAATATTTTCCAGGACACAAGTGTAAGGAACAAAATATTTTTATGGAAATCTTGGAGGATGTTTCAGAAGAGGATGTTGAAGCTCCCCTTGTTTCTGTGTCACCTGAACCCACAAACATAACCCCTCCCTCAGACCCTCCCAAAGTAGATACGACCATTTCCCTAAATTCTCTCATTGGCTTCTCTGATCCCCAAACCCTCAAGCTAATTGGTTACATCAAGCATAGGAAGGTCATCATTATTTTTATAGTGGAAGCACCCATAATTTTATTCATCGCCACATCGCCCAAGAAACTAATTGTTATATCCATGCATTCAATCATTTCCAAATCATGATTTCCAATGGTGGGTCCATGAAATGTGGAGGGTGTTGTGAAAATGTGTGTCTCCAAATTGGTGACTACCACCTGAAATTTCATATGTTTGCTATCGACATGGGCGATTGTGACATTGTGTTGGGTGCAGACTGGATAAGGACTTTTGGTCCCATTCTCATGGATTTTAAGGAATTAACCATGCAATTCGACCAAGAGGGCCAACAATATAAGTTCCAAGGCATCACCATCGATTCCCCTGAGATCATTAGTTCCCATCACATGGAAAAGTTGCTCAAAAAATCTCATTCTGGCGTTATTTCCCAACTCCATGCCATACAAGAAACTGAGACACCCTCTATGTCGCAGGACCTCCAATCCATCCTCTCTAAACATCAAGTGGTTTTTTCCACTCCCAGGCAATCCCTCCTTCCCATGGTGTTCATGATCATTCCATTCCCCTTGTCCTATGAATCCTTCCTCCCAATATCTGTCCCTATCGTCACCCCTTTTCCCAAAAAAATGAAATTGAGAAAATGGTTCAAGAACTTCTCAACACAGGTGTTATCTGCCCTACTACGAGCCCCTAATATTCTCCTATGGTCATGGTCCTTAATAAAGAAGGTTATTGTCACATGTGTCCTAACTTCCACTCCCTCAACAAACTCACCATTAAAGACAAATTTCCCATTCCTGTCATTGATGACCTCTTGGATGAATTGAGTGGCACCCAGTTATTTACTAAACTTGATCTTTGTTCTGGCTACCACCAGATCCGTATGAAAGAGGCAGACATTCCTAAGACTTCCTTTAGAACTCATGAGGGCCACTATGAGTTTTTGTTCATGCCCTTTGGCTTATGTAATGCTCCATCCACTTTCCAAAGCCTCATGAATCATGTCTTTCGTCCTTTTCTCCACCATTTTGTCTTAGTTTTCTTTGATGATATCCTCATCTACAGCAAAAACTAGACATACCATCTTGCTCATGTGGATCGAGTTCTCCATCTACTCTCTCAGCACCAACTTTTCCTGAAACAATCTAAATGTGTTTTTGGTGCCTCAGAATTCAAGTACTTGGGTCATCTTTTTGACAAGGCCGACGTCAGAGTGGATCCTAAAAATATTGAATCTATGAAAGACTGGCCTCACCCAAAGACTCTCAAAATCTTGTGGGGATTTGTGGGCTTAACAGGTTATCATCGCAAGTTTTTTAAGAATTATGGAAAGATTGCAGCACCTCTCACTGCACTCCTTAAAAATAATTCTTTCACTTGGAATCCAGCAGTTGCTCATGCTTTTCAAACCTTGAAGATGGTCATGTGCAACACTCTATTCCTGGCCCTCCCTAATTTCACAAATACCTTTGTGCTAGAATGTGATGCTTCAGGGAAATAAATTGGTGTTGTCCTTATGCAAGAGGGTCGGACTTTGGCCTTTACTAGCAAACAACTGTCTGAGTGAAATTTGGGCAAATCAATCTATGAAAAGGAAATGTTGGCTATTCTACATGATGTTGATCTTTGGCACCCTTATCTAATGGGGCAAGACTTCCAAATTAAGATAGATCATCAAAACCTCAAGTATTTTCTGGAACAACGCATTTCCTCCTTAGATCAACAAAAAATGGTGACTAAGCTCTTTGGATATGATTATGAGATCATTTACAAGAAAGGAAAAGACAATGTGGTTGCCAATGCACTTCCCTGAAAATATGAAGATGAAGGGTCCCTTTTTTCTCTCTTCTTCATTGTACCAGATTGGCTCCAAGCTATTCACTAGGAAAGGCTACAAGATCCCAAAAGTTCACATCTCATACAAAAATTGCAGTCCAATTCTCCAGTTTCCCCGGGGTGCTCTTGGCTCCATGATGAGCTTCGATACAAAGGTTATTTGTATTTAAGTAAACAGTCAAAACTTAAAACCATGGTACTTTCTAAGCTTCATGCTACACCCACAGTTGGTCACTCTGGGTTTACCAAAACCTATGACAGGGTCAAACGTTCCTTTTTCGGGGATGGTATGAAACATGACATTCATAATTTTGTGGCTAAATGTGATGTGTGTCAATGCAACAAGGGAGAAACAGTCAAATCTCCTGGCACACTACAACCGCTTCTGATTCCACCTGCTATTTGGAGGGATATCTCTATGGATTTTATTGTAAGCTTACCTAAATCAAGAAATAAATTAGTCATCATGGTGGCAGTTGATTTCCTTTCCAAGTATGCTCATTTATGTTCTCTTCAACACCCATTTACAGCATCCATTGTGGCTCAACTTTTCATGGATCAGGTCTTCAAGCTTCATGGCATGCCACATTCTATTGTTTCTGATCGCGACCCAACTTTCACCAACAATTTTTGGCAAGAATTTTTCAAGATACAAGGCACCCAATTGCATCTCAGCACGACTTATCATCCCCACACTGATGGTCAAACTGAAGTTGTCAACAAGTGTTTGGAAACATATTTGAGGTGTTTTTCCTCGGAAAATAAAAATCAATGGTCTCAATGGTTACCACTAGCTGAATGGTACTACAATACTTCATACCATACAGCTACCCTCATGACTCCTTTTGAAGTGGTATATGGACAAAATCCACCTTCAGTTCTCTCATATTTTCCAGGTGTATCGAAGGTCCAGGCGGTTAACCAAACGCTTACAGTTCGAGAGGCTATTCTTCATACCCTCAAAAAGAATTTGGTCATGGCCCAGAATCGCTTGAAGAAAAAAGCAGATCAAGGTTGCTCTGAACGTCAATTTGTAGAAGGGGATCAGGTGTTTCTTCGACTGCAACCTTACAAGAAAAATTCCCTCAAGCCTGACCATTGTCATAAACTGACGCCCAAATTTTATGGCCTTTATACCGTTCTCAAGCGTGTGGGACAGGTGGCCTATCAGTTAGCTTTTCCCAATCATTCTAAGCTCCATCATGTTTTTCATGTTTCTTTCTTAAAGAAGGTGATTGGAACTAAGTGCCAAACTCAAACCAACCTTCCTGAGTTGGATGAAGAAGGATCCATCTGGCTACAACCACAAGCAGTTTTGGACTAGCATGAGCATCGTCTACATCAGAGAACCATCAAGGAAGTGTTTGTCCAATGGAAAGATATAACTCTAGCAGATGCCACTTGGGAACCAGCTACCATTCTACAACAATTTCCACATCTCAAGCCTTGAGGATAAGGATGTTTTTAAGGGGGAGGACATGTTAGGGACCTAACCCCTCATGTAGGTAGAATAATATATTCTGATGTAATAAAGGTCAATATTAATAAGGCCTATAAATAAGGAAGAATAAGTCCAATGTAAGAATACCTAATAGAAGCTTCCACTTCTAGAAGGATCTTCCTCTATATGGTTCTTTTGATAGACATATTTAGTATAAATAAGAGTCAAGGGTATCAAAAATTTTGTTTTGGATATTATTGTAATAGAGCTCTGCTCGACTGGAGGTTTCCCCCTTAAAGAGGCGAGTGAACATTGCTCTCAGTAATCAAAGTGCTCTTTATGGTGTTATTCTGGTATCATTTTGGTATTATTGTGGTGTTTTTCTGGTTATATTGTTGTTCATATGCCATTTCTAGCATTTTATTTATGTTCTTCGTACTTTTTATATCTGGAATATTACACATTGGTTAAAACCCTGGGACTTTCTGATCAGTGTGACTTGTGAGAGGGGATACTTTTATAGACACTTTTACCTTTTCCTTCTCAAACCCTCAGGTCACCGAGGACGTCTCCCTCGGGCCATCAACCCTAAATAGAAAGAGGTATCATGTTGAGGTGACAGTGATAGGATAACCTCTTATTATGCCAATTTGTCTTTCCTTAACCCTTTCCTTTGGAATAAGTACAAATTGAGAGATAACAATGAGCTTCTCCTATCTCATTCTCTAATGCATTATAATCTCAATACATCGATATTTTTACAAAAGAGGGGCTTCTCGAGCCTTCCTCACCTACTTACATTAAATTACATTTAATTTACATCTAGTCTAAATCGGATCTAGATTCATCTACCTGTCATCCATTAAAGGTGACTTACACTTAGCCTTACACATATACAATGGATCATCCCTTCTCGA
This sequence comes from Picea glauca, assembly GCA_000966675.3. Lineage (NCBI taxonomy): Eukaryota > Viridiplantae > Streptophyta > Pinopsida > Pinales > Pinaceae > Picea > Picea glauca. Next base: position 336,053 of record JZKD02S1906520.1, on the reverse strand, counting down.
TCCTTTCAAACTTTAATTACATTAAATTTTATATTTAAACTCAAAATGAGAAGATTGTCGCTTCTCTCTCTCCTTGGGATCTACTCCCTCCTAGTGTGTTGTTATGCTAGATGTTGACGCATTGTTGATGCTCATGCATCATACTCCTATGTTGACAAAAACATGAGCTCTTGCTCATGGCTCCATTTGTTATTGTTGAGATCCTCTAGGATACCAAACTCCATTTTGGAGTTGTCCACCTGCTCCTTTTCCATGTTGTTGTTGCTGCAAACTTTCCTCTGGGTTTCCAAACTTTATGTTGTAGTGCCCTATTCATTTTTCCATTGCAATCTTCTCTTTTTAGCCTCCACCTATTTTTGATTATCTCTTATGTTGACTCCAGCATTAGTCTCCTTAATTCCTCAATATCCTCATCCAGCTTGTCCATGGGTCGGTTCATGTTCTGCAATCTTCTCTGCTACTGCATCTCCTCTTCTTCATCAGTTTCCAACTTGACTTGTTGGATGATCCCTCTTTGGGTTATTGCTCCTTCTCCCAGGGCTTCCAATTATTCATCCAGATTAAAGGAAAGATCATTCTAATATCCCATGCTAACTTCATCACCTATGGCATTAGCTTGCCACTCCACTACAAACTCTAATTCTATAGCAATGTTACTGAGCTATTGCTCAACCATCTCCTCTGATAGTTTTCTTTCTTCTAGTTCCTATGTCTCTGGATTGTCCAACCAATCCTCCAATAGGTTCAACTCTTCCTCCCATTGAGTGAGTATGAAATTTGAATGCTCCTCCTAAACATTCCTTTGGCTCACAACCGTTTGGGCCTCCTCTTCTTTCATCTCTTGGGCATATTTCAGTGTCTACTCCTTCTCCTCCTCCATCACAGTCTCTGTTGGTTTTTCACCTGCAGTTACACATAAACTGTTAGTTTTACAAACATTTTCCCCAATGGCCTCTTCCTCGGATGCCTCCTGCATCACCTCCTCATGTGAAATACATGCATTCGTGTCTGATGGGATTCTTGGAAGGAATATGTTGATTCCCCCAATGATCAGAATGCACCTCTGATCTTCCTCATCGAGATTTAAATATTCAACTTCTCATCATCTTCATTCACATGGTATGCAACACCACATGAATCTTCATTCTGATGAGGCTTCTCTCCTTCCTCTTCCTCCTTCTCTTCTATCAACACTCTTTATTGATATGAACTCTCCTCTGAGTTCCTCAAACTCTCATACAGTCTCATCTCCCTCTTCTTTTATGTCATCATTCCTTGTTGATCTAAACTCTTCTCTGAGTTCCTAGACTTCTAGACAGTCTCATCTCCTCTTTTCCTACCTGGAAACCTAACTTTTCCTTTCTTCCCTCCTAGCAGTCTATGATATCTTCAACTGACCTCTTCTCATTTCCCTCCTGGAAATCTATGATATATTCAACGAATCTCCCTTCCTCATCACTGAGGCTTTCTCCATATTTTGGTTCACATACGTAAACCATTTTCTCCTTTGTGTTTCTGAGGTTTTCCACTTGCCTCATCCATCCCCTTTGTACTTGCCTTTTCCTCCTAAAAATCAGTTGTTGGATAGGCCACTTCACCTTTCTCTTCATGGGGCACTCATACCTCCAGCTCCCTTGTGCTTCTTGTTGCATTTTCAGCATCAATATGTTGAGATCCTCTCTGGTTTCCTTGAGTTCTTTGTCCATCTCCTCTCTGCTCATATTTTTGTAGTCTCCTCTTGGACCTTGTCTATGGCCTTCAGTAGCCATTTTCTCCTCTCCCTGCCCTCCTGGAAAGTCTATGATCTTCCACTTGCTCGTTGTGAGCTACAGTCAGCCTCTACCAAGCTCTCCTCGCTTAGCCTTTGGTTCACCTGTTGGAACCTTCTCTTTGAGATTTTACACTTCTATTGAGTGTAGGTGCACACCTTGAACTCGCTCCTTCTCCTGATAACTCCTTGCACTCTAGTTTTTGTACTCCAACTACTCACCTTAAGAGATCCACTGAGTCTCCTTTTCTCCAAGAATGCAACTGGTCCTTCTCTTTCATCCCACCTGGATGTTTTTTGTCTGTTGCACACTTGCAAATAGTTATTCACACAGAGAATTAGTACTCTTCCTCTCCTCCTTTTACTACGGTCTAAAAAAAAAATATGCTCTGATACCACTTGATGGTATCAGACAAAAATCTTGTCTGTGCTCTTATAGGACTTGATGCAAACCCCCACCCCTCCTAGGGTTTGTGTGACCTCCCGGTCTAGGATCGTTCTTTTGGAAGCTCAATTAGCTCTTAGATCCCTATTGTATCCCCTCCAATTGTTCACAGGCCCCTCTGATTTCCCCTTGGGTGTAGGTCCGTACAAATCTAAACCCTGTGGGCTCCTTCTCTAAGCCCCTTTATCCTTAAAATCCAATTTTGGGCGCTAGCCCCTTAACTTAGGGAAAAATCTCATATGACCACAAGCTAGAACCAGATGCTCAACCAAATGGTGCTTATCCAGAGCTTCAGGGCTTCGGTTCTTCGTTACTTTGGGCTTCATAAGTTCTAACCTCAATACACGTTGATTATCTCGAACACTGAAGTGGCGAATTCCCGAACAGGCATTTATCCATGACTTCGACGCTTTGGAGCTTCGGGCTTCGGAAAAATCTTACAGCACCACACCATAAATCACCCGAACGTCGAAATGGATAACTACTCCGGCGCTCTTCATCTCCAGAGCTTCAGGCTTCATAGGTTTCCACCACACAACACACCACTTCCTCTGAATGATGAACTAGAAAATTCCTGGAGGGCTTCCGAATCAATGGTCCACACTTCTCCAATAGCCAACGATTGTGATCTACTCTGGAACTTTGGGCTTCAGGATTTCTCGTTGTTAATCACTACCAAATCCCCAAACTATCGAACACTTAATAGATGAAGGGCGGAGATCCACGGTCCACGTGTCCCTGATAATGAACGGCCTATATTTACTCCGAGCTTCGGGACTTTTCACGCCATAACACTTTTCACCCACAATCCTCTAGATTGTTGAAATTTTGAACACTCGCTAATCTGTTGACAAGTGTCCCCAACAACGAACGGTTAGGATTTTCTCCATGACGCTCCTCCTGTTCTATGCTTGATATGATGGCCCAGATATACATACAACCAATCCAATGGCTGACACTCCTCTCAGTGATCCACAATGTAGATTCACTTGGGGACATCGAAGCTTCAGGGATTTTTCCTCCCTTATGACAAACAATGAAAAATTGTCGAAGCAGCAAAGTCCAAAGGACTTCGGTGCTTAACGGCTATGCACCTTCCCTAGATCTAACAGCAGAGAGGGATTTTTTCTTCTCTCGAACAGATATTGTTCATCCTTCTTCAAAACGAAGAAATTTCTCCTCTTTGAGATCTTTCGCTTGGATGAATTGAACTCAGGCACACACCTTGCACTTCCCTCCTAAAATTGGGACTTGTAAGCGCTTGACTTGCACTTCTCCCATAGTCTGGAACTTAGACTATCTTCTGGAGCACACTTGCATTATCCTCCTAATCTTGGATTTCTTCTACTTCAAAGGGGCTCAGCCCTTTTCTCCTTCAGATACCTCCTTGTGCCCTTCTGGAAACCACGCTCTTCCTCTTGATCTTGACCAACACTTAAACAGAATGTTCATGCACTCCTTGCACTTACCTCCTGATTCTTGGGCTTGAAAAACTCACCTACGCACTCCTTGCGCTTACTATGTGCACACTTGTAGTGACCTCTCCTTGAGATTTTACACTACTCTGAGTGTAGGTGCACTCCTTGCGCTCGCTCTGTGCACTCTTTTCACTATCCCTTATGATCTTGTGACCTGTTCTGGTTTTCCCACCTGACACGCTCTTCCTAAAATCTTGACTGAGTTCTTGCGCACTCCTTGCAATGGCTTCTCAGATTTTTATAACAACCCTTGATCTAAAAATTGAAGAAGACTTGAAACTTGAATAATAATTGCAAGTGAAATATTATGTGTTTAAAGAAACCAGATCAATTTGCAACACATAATTAAGGATTACTTATGTAAAGATACACATAGACAGCAGCATAAAACATTGAACATTAGCACATAAACACAGCAACTTGATAAAGGAGTTCACCCC
>JZKD02S1906520.1:312755-326623 GCA_000966675.3 Picea glauca | reverse complement strand
CGGTCGAAAAATGAAGAAGATGGCCTCCTTGAAGTCTCCCCTTCAACTTTGTTGTCTCTGGTTCTACAAATCGCACCTCTGTGCTTCAAACCTAGCACACACGCTTCTTTAAAGCAGAAAAACCAAGTCCCGTATGCAACCGTGCATCGGTACAAACCGTAGAACGGTTAGGGCGCCTCCAGCCCCTAACCGCCTCGGTACTGGGTCATATTGCTCATGCGACCATAGACTGGGCATAAAAGTAGTTTGACCATTTGAAAACCATGCAAACAGATTGTATAACTCCCACGTGAATACAAAATGTATTACCAAAACCGCGCGCATGGTTTAACACACGGTTATACCATATATAACATACAATGTATTTGTAATACATGACAATGTAAATGCGCGCCAAAAATTTCGGGCATATATATATGGTCATATATATCGTAATGAAACCAAGGGTCGGGGCTTAAGCCCCGGCCCGCGCCCTTTTCCAAGTATTACAATTTGCAAACATAAATATAATTGCATTGGTATACATAACAAGGAACATTGGCAGAAATACTGGCTAGCGCATATGTGTCAAGGCTTTACAATGGGGGGAGGTACGGGGGTCGAACCCCATGGACTCCCCATGTCATTTTATATATATACATACAACCAACAGATGGGGGACACGTGGCGCCCATGCATTGGGCCACGTGTCTCCTTATTATTTGCCATGAAAACAGACACGTGTCAACATACCACTCGTCCACGTTAACCAATGAAAATGTGCCAACGAAAAAACAACTGATATGCACCATGTCATCAAACTACCACATCATCATGATGGTACGGCCCTCCACGTGGCCGTATGGACTGTACGGACAGGTACAGTCAGCATCCCAAATTTTTACCTGTTTGGCTTGGCGAACAGATCGCGATATCTCCTCCATACGGACTCTGTTTGCGAAAGTAAATATACCGCCCGAATCAGGAAGACGAGACGGACGCAATGGAACTATTTTCGTCACATTCCGAGCACTTTGAAAATTGAGCAAAATTTGATCCCCTGATCAACTCTAGTGTGCACTCCTTGCACTAGCCTTAAGATCCTATAACACTCAAAAACTCACAGAGAAAGGGAATTATATCTATTCCTACAAAGGGAACAATTAAACACTCATAGCATTCATAAATATGCACAATAAACATTCAAAAAACACACATTCATACACAGGGAATGCACACATAGAGAATCACATGCAGGGAAATCTGCTCCTGTATTAAATCTAAATGCTCTTTACAATGTATACAAGACTGGACTGCAATGGAGTCTCAGTTATCCTTTCCTTTCATCTCTTCTCTTCTCATGAGCTTCTCTTATCTCATGCTCTAATATTCCCTCTTACGCATTCTAATCTCAATACATCGATCTTTTTACCAAAGAGGGGATTCTCGAGCCTTCCTCAACTACTTACATTAAATTACATTTAATTTACATCTAGTCTGAATTGGATCTAGATTCATCTACCTGTCAGCCATTAAAAGTGACTTACACTTAGCCTTACACATATACAATGGCTTGGCCCTTCTCGATCCTTTCAAACTTTAATTAAATTTTATATTTAAACTCAAAATGAGAAGGTTGATGCTTCTCTCTCTCCTTGGGATCTTCTCCCTCCTAGTGTGTTGTTGTGCTGGTTGTTGATGCTCCTGCATCACCAAACAAAAATGGGTATTTTTCTGCTCTCTCTGAAATTGTTTAGCTGAACAAATCATGATGTGATTGTTGCTACAAATATTTATGCTATCATTTTATTTGCTATCACTACCACTTAACTCAGTCTACACCATTGGCTCCAGTCTATATCGATTCCCATCCTTTAAAAATTAATAATTATTCTTTATTCCATCATGGAAAACTTTTATGTCAAACAACCATGGTCTTCCGAGTAGTATGTGATAAGCATCCATCTTTACTATATCACACAATACCTTCTCACTAAAATTTCCAATATGAAAACTTAACAAGCGTTTCTTAGTCACAGTCACCTGTTGTCCTCTTTTTAACCATGAGACTCTATACAAATTTGAATGTGGAATACTTTTTAATTTTAACTTCTCCATTACCTCTATGGATACTAAATTTTACGTACTTCCACCATCTATAACCAAATGACAACACTTATCCTGAATTTTATACCAGTTTCAGGTGGAGCAACAATGTTTAATGCGAGCAAAGTTGTGTACAAAGGCTAAGGATCCCAAATAACTGGCATTGGCTTTGCCTATGCTATTAATGCTATTAATTCAAAAAACTTAAACCCAATTAGTTTTTGGGTAAACCTTGGCTACTCGCTCTGTATCTATATAATTTATATATGATTGATCCTATGGTAACTAATCAATAATAAATTCCCTATGCTACAATAAAGAATCTTATAGGTGGTTCTCTTCTTCTTGGTTCCTTTGTTGACATATGTGGTTCATGATATATATTATATAAAGGATCATATGTGGTTCATGAAGGTTCGATCTCATAATCGATCGTATCGTGCGAATAATAATAATGTTGGTTTAGTTTTTAAAACTTTCTTCCTTTGTTAAGGTTCTCTTGTTGTCTTTGTCTTAGGCTTAAGTAATACTTTTCTAAACATCAAGTTTTCTCCCTACTCCTGGTGAAGTACTTCCACATTGTTGCCAACAACCGTTGACTCATCCACTTGGGTAACTTGTGTTTTGGCCTCATTTCCTCCCTCTGTATTCTACTTCTTCATACATTTTGATGCATTGTGACCTTCTACTCCACATTTATAACAGATGATCACATGCTTACCTCTGAAAAATCCTATGCCTCTTCCAACACCACTTCCTCCTCTTGTATTTTGGTTTTTGGTCTCTTCATCTTCCTTTTCACTACTTCTAACAATACTTTCTCTACCCCTGCCTCTAGTTCCTTTTCCCCGAAATTTCTGTCGCAACCTTCTATCAATATGTTATTCCACCTTCAAAGCAACTTGATAGGCTTCATATACATTATGAAAGTAATGCATACTCATCTCATCCTGAATATGATATTTCAACCCATTTACACATCTCACCACTCTTTGGTATTCTAGTTACTTTATCCCTGATATGAGCGACAGTTTGAAAAAAAATTTAGTGTATTCACAAACAGATGTCTCTTCTTGCCTTAATTTTTGCACCTGCTTGCACAAATTCTTCTAATAATAAACAGGTGGAAATTTCTCCTTGATTTTTCTCACCATATTCCTCTAGGTTCTAATATTCTCCTATTGGTGGTCTACCCTATCCCTCTGTAACATATCCCACTAGAGTGCAGCATGACCCTTTATATTAGTCATGGGAAATCGAACTTGATTGAGATCCTGGACATTTTCATACTCAAAATATATTTCGAGCTCTCTTATCTAGTCAATGAGAGTCTCAACTTTTACACTACCATTGTAGCATGAAAATTCCACCCTTACACTACCTTTGTATTTCAGAAAAGATATCAAATGTAATGTTGAGTCTACCTCCTCAACATTTCTCTCTTATTCAAGCTCATCCTCTGACTTTGAATCTATTTCAGCATCTTCAAGCCTTTTGTTTTCCAATTCTTCTATCCTCCTTCGAAATTCCTCCAATTATTTGTTTCTTGCACCTCCTCCTGTTGTTGTTTCTCTTCGTAGCGGCATCCTTACAAGTTGTATTGCATCTTGCACTGAGACTAACATTCACAGACCTTACTTCTGGGCATTGTTTCCCACAACTTAGGATCTAATCCACTCAGATACCACTTGATACGGTCACCCTCGATCATGTACTCAACCAACTACATAACTAGGTTTCTTCCCACAGAGTGCACATATAACAACTAACAACGTTGACATAAATTTAACAACTTAAATAATGCCAAGAGAAAATTATAGTGACAGTAAAAGGAAACAAGCGACAACACCATTTAATAGGGACTCGAGATTATTTATTAACGAGACAGAATTTGTCTTTTTCAATCTCATTTCATTACCAGACAATGTGGTATAGTTCTCATTCTTATTTCAATGAGTAGGTATATGTTCATTGTTTCACGTTGTGAACCCAAAACCGATTTCCCTTCCTTTGTTCTATTTCTCCTACATACATCCCTTCGATGTTCCCTCTCTTCTGTCCCTCCTTTTTTATAACCCAAATATCTCATCTCCTTTTCCTTTTCTCCTCTCGTTTCATGGATGTTGGACAATTTTTTTTATTGTTCCACTTCCCAACTATTTCTTGTTTCCCCAACCAAGATGCATTGGATGTTGGGTAGTTACAACGATCCAAATTCTCAACCATTTTTCAAATGTACGTTGGTAACTAGACAGTTGTGATGCTTGAATTCTTCAACCCATTTCAAACGATTAGTCTTCCATCACACGGTTGGCCTACCAATTTCCATGAAAATTCTTACAAGACACATTGAATTATGGAACGCATAACCCGCAACACTCTATCAGACTTTCACTATGCCTGGTTCTTCAACAACAGGTGTTGTAGCACTGGTGTTGCAACAACGTGATTTAAAACATGGGTGTTGCAACATGAGTGTTGCAACAAGTTGATTTACAACACAGGTGGTGTAGTAATGTGAATTACGGCACCAGTTTTGCAACAATTTGAGTTACAACACTGGTGTCACAACAATGTGAGTTATAGCACTAGTGTCACAACAATGTGAGTTACATCACTAGTTTCACATCAATGCAATTTATGACACTATTGTTGCAGCAATGGAAGTTACAACACCAGTGTTGTAGTAATGGGAGTTGCAACACTTATTTCATCCTACAATTTACTAACTTGAAATTAAAATGTTTTTGGTTGATGTGGATTTCCTAAAGCCAAAGATGCTCCTACATCATTGTGTGTCCTAAGGACTTGAAGAGGAAGATTAAGCAGGAGCTTCTTCCTTTTTCTTCTTTTTAATTAGAATTTTTAGCTTTAATATTGATTTTTACAATGGCTACCATATTATCTTCAATATATATTGTGTCATTTTTCATGTAAGCTAAAGTATAGTATACCTTCCCTCTCTCAACATCATAGTGAAATCATAATCATGGGAATTTGCATAAGTTACATCGGATTTTGCTTGAGAGGGTGTAATATCAATGGGGATTCTATTATACAATTTATTAAATTTTTTGTTAAATTCCAAAATATTTTCCCTATTCTTTTTCTTTAGAGCTGCAAATTCAATCAAGTAGTATTGAATAGCTATTTTTTCACCCCATTGGTTCATGAAATTAGTTTAGAGAAGATCCCAATTATATATTTAGTGTATAGGTTGTTGATTAATTGTGTTGTTTGTCATTGAATTCAACCCTTGAAGAAAGTCCAGTGGTGAATTTCAGTAGCACAAAGATTTGGGTAATGGACCCAAGTTTGTTTGATGGATAATGGTATGAGTTTTGATATATTTGAAGGTAAGACTATTCTAGATGGTTATTACATGTCATTCCATTTATGGTGGTATGTGGAACGACACATAACTCCTCGCGGTTAGAGAGTTATGACCATGTGAAGTTGGAGAACCCTCATGAGTCATCTAGAAGCCCCAAAAGGTCATAGTAGTCAATGTGTTTGCAAAGAAGAAATTATTTAAATAATAAAATGAAGTGATGAATATACTATAAGTCAAAGTGGATACAACTTAATTATTATTATTTAAATAATAAAGTTAATGGAGAAATTACTAAGTGGACAACTGGTTAGAAGTGGGTTAGCCCTAAAATAAGGAAAGTGGGTTAAGATGATTAAAAGGTAACCCCTTGAGGAAGCTACATAAAAGTATAAATAAGAGGAAAGGGTCTCTAATTTTAATCACACTTGAGAATATTGAATATATACAAGTGACTGAGGTAACCAAAGGATATATAAGCCGAATTTCAGAGGGAAGGTGAAGTAAAGAAGACCAAAATTCAAGGAAGGATAAATTCTTTTGATGATGATTTCTGAGGTATGTTATTTACAGGTCATCTCACCATTTTCGCAATAACTTTTTTTATAGAATGACTCATACTGTGACATTGGGAGTTCGTTGAGGAAACATATCCCAATATTTGTGATAAAAATTTCAGCTTGTGGTTCGTTGTATTTTTGGAGTTACACTCCGTGGAAAATAGGGTTTGTGGCTAGTGCTGAAACTAGTATAAAACAGGTGTTTCAGGTAAAAATGTCATAACTTCTTCATAACAAATCCAAATTTATTAATACCAAATGTATTGGTTAGAGTACATTATTTTGTATGTTTTGTACTATTTTCATATCTATACAGAAAATATTATGTGTGGGGCATGCTCTACAAGTTCACTCTCTAGAATAAGTCAGAATTCAGCAAGGTATGTCATTTTTGCTATAACTCCTTTTATGAGAGGTTCGAAGTAGTGAAATCTAGAGGAATTGCATAAAAGACACTGAAGAACATTGTGTACCATTTTCATATATTTATTCATTACAGGTACATAGTTATGATTATTACAAGTTAGGGTTGTTGACTAATCCAAAATTAGTAATGTGAGACTAAAGTAAAGTTTGATAAAATGCTAGTCTCTTCTTGTTAACATTAAGGAAGGTGCGCAGGTATGTGATCATATACACCAAGTCTATTACAGAGTTACAAATCAGATTTGGATAATGAAATTGATGAGGGATTTTGGTTGAGGTATGTTACAAATAGAGGTTGTATAACAGTGAGGTTGTGGAATATGGTTTGATGTAATGGTTTATGGTATTTGGTTATGGATAGTGTGATGTATTTCTAGAGAAATTTTTATGGTTATATTGGTATATGGTTGAGGTACATGTTGGGTACATGGTTGAGAAAAGTAGTTGATGAGTTGGCACACGCATGAGGTGTATAGTTGATGATGTTGGTACATCTTTATGAGTCATAGTTTATGTGTATTTGATGCATGATTGGTACATATTTGGTGCATGGCTGATGCATTCATTGATGGTACAGGTTGAGGTACAGATTGGTGCATGGTTGATGCACTTTTTTATGGTACAGTTTGAGGTATAGTTTGGTGAATGATTGATGCACTTGTTTATGGTACAGGCTGATTATATGTTGTTTGGTACAGGTTGGTGCATGGTTGATGCACTTGTTTATGGTACAGGTTGATTAAGGGTTGATTGGTATAGGTTTACAATAGTATATCAAATAGTGATAGTGTGACAGTGGTTCCATCATTCTACTTATATTTCAGGGTGGTTGGACAGGGAAAGGACAGGTGGTTGTAGCCACCTTCTGGTTGTAGCCGGAGAACATAGGGGGTTGTATCCTCCTTATGGTTGTAGCTAGAGAATTGGAGAGTTGGAGCTTCCCTCAGGTTGTAGCCTGAGAAACTAGGGGGTTGGATCCTCCTTCTAGTTGCAACTGCAAAACAAAGGAAGTTGGTGTTTCCAATGAATGCAATTATTCAAGACATACAAGAAAAAGCATTATGTGGTTTTCTCCCGCTTTGGGTTTCCACGTAAAAACATTGGTGTACTGTGTATGTGTATGATTGCTCATTTGTTCATTGTTTATTTACTCTGAAATTATTGGATGATAATGCTAAATTGATATAACACTTGCATTATATGGTTAAAAATGATTAGATTTCTCTATTACTGATTCACCCCCCCTCTTAGTAATCCAACAATTGGTATCAGAGCAGGTTCCTTCAGGAAACAGTTTAACCACTGGAAGGAGATCATGGATTATTCTGAGAATGGAGTACCATTGTTTAATGGTCATAATGGTTTAAAGTATGATATGTGGAGCAGAAGGACGAAATTATTTTTACAGGAACAAGGTCATTATATTTGGCTATCAGTCGTTACAAAATATGATAGTTCAAAAAGGACAAAGACTGCAGCCAAGAAGGAATTGAAGAAGAATAAAAAAATAGAAATGTATTTCATCTGGGAATGATTACCTAATCCGGTAAGAGAAAAGGTTGGTAAATGTTTATCATCCAAAGAACTTTGGGATAAGTTACATGACATATATTCTTCACCCATCACAAATTCATAAAATACCAAATAATATGCAGGTACATATCAAGAAGAATTGTGTACACCATGTCAAACAGATTCAGAAGATGAAGAGTACAGAATCACCAGAGTTATGTTGTTTTTCTTTAATTGTGAAAAACGCGGACATCTTGAAATAGAATTCCATGAAGGAAATGAGACAGAAAAACTAATTGAAAAGGAAGACAATTATGAAGCAGAAATGATTAGTGAGTCAGATGAACTAAGAGAAGAAAAGAAGTCACTCAAGAAATAATTGATGAAAGAAAAGGAAATTGTTCACATTTTTTAAGAATCCCAACAGGTCATCGAGAACTTAAGAACTCAGTTATAAGAAGCCAAAGAGATCGAAGAAAATCTTGAATATCAAAAGCAGTATTTGGAAGCAACATAGCAGCATAGAAGGAAGAAGTAGAAATGAGAGAGAAGATATTGACAGATCATCTTAAGGAAAGAACTAACTATTTAAACCAGCTTGAGGCAGAGTTTGGTCAAGAAGAGAAAGGACTTGAAGAAGAAATAATCACATTAAAAATTCATCTTGAAGAAGTGAAAAGAACAGAAGAATTCATGAAGTCTCGGATAATGAAGAAAGAAGAAGAGGTTGAGAATCTTGAAGAAGAAGTTGTCACATTGATAAGTAAAATCATCAAGCTCAACAAGAACGTTGAAGAGACATAAACATCCACATCAGTCATAGAGAATGAAGAGAAGCACTCTAGGTTGCTAGAAAACAAGAATGAAGAAAATAGAAAGAGTTATGCAGAAGTACTCAAAGGAAGGAATCATGGTCAACAAGAATCTAAGAAAACTATTGAAGATACATCTTCAAGAAGACCATCCATGTTCAAGACACAAAGAAGCTTCAATCATGATCATGATCAGTCAAGGCAGAAATTCAGAAGAACTACACCACAAAGAATATCATTCACTCCCAAGTATGCAAATTTCTTTTATGGTAATTGTTTTTATTATACTAATTTTGGACATAAGGTTGCAGATTGCAGGGATTATAAAAGAAATGTTCAAGCAAGAAATGTCTATGTGTCCCCACGTAACATTGAATGTTACAAATGTCATAACTATGGACACATAGCTAGTGATTGTAGAAGCATGATCGATACTTCCATGAAAGAGAACACTGATATCAAATATAAGAAAGTATGGATAAGAAAACAGGAAGAACAGGTGAACAAAGACTAGGTCCCATAAATCGCAAGATTGGCAATAAAACAAGATGAATAAAATTCTACAGAGAAAAAGAAAGATGTCAGATACAGAAAGGTTTGGAAAATAACTGAAAGAAAAGAAGGACATGTAAATAAGGAACAGGTTCAAGAGATTGTACTTTCAAGCATTGTAGTGAAATATGAATCCACAAATAGAAAGAAAGAAGTCAGAGCTCAAAGAGATGATGAATCTACCAATGAAGATGATGATGAATACACATCATAACAGGAATTGTTCTGATCCATCTGGCTTAGAGACTCACAGATAATATGAATAGTAGACAGGGGGAGTCTATGCAATAGTTGTGACAGACCGAAGAACCATCCTTCGAGCAACTTGCAGAGTTTGAGTAGACAGATCCAGAGCAGTCAGTTAGAAGAAGTACAGTTTGATAGATTAATCAGTTGTAGTAGAAAAGACTTCATGATAGTATAGTGATAAATGGGTCAGCATTATGGACAATTGTGTTGTAGATTCTTGGACAATATGGACAGAGATGGATTCATAAGAACACTTAGCAGGTTTGGATAGATATATGACAATGGACGAGAGAATGTATTCACAGATTGGTTCAGAGAGTGGTTCAGAGAAAAAGGAACATTATCATAATGTATGATAATTACACAGGAAATGGCTCGAACAATGATAATGGATTCCAAATTGATAGATATCTTTTAGACATGTGAAATGCATACAATGGTTCACATTAAAAACAGAGTAATGCTCAGAAACAACACTAACAAAACTCCCTATGAGCTATGGAAAGGAATACCAGCAAATGTGAAGCACTTTAGAGTATTTGGAAGAAAATGCTACATCAAAAGAGAAGATGGAAGAATGGGAAAATTTGACTCTCGTGTGGAAAAAGGAGTACTTTTTGGTTACTCAAGTATAAGGAAAGCATACAAGTGTTACAATATGAGGTTGAACAAAGTTTTGGAAACCATCAATGTAACAATTAATGAAACAGGTGGACGAGAATTAAAGGAAGAAGAAAATGAATCAATGGAACAACTTTACGAAAAAGAAGCAGAATATGAAGAAGAAGTAGAAGGGGAATATGAAGAAGATTAGATAGAATTAGAAGATCAAGTTCAACAAGTGCCTCCAAATACACATAGAAAACGAGTACATAAGAATCATACTTCATATCATATTATCGGAAACAAACATGCAGGAGTTGAGACTAGAAGAATAATTTGTTCACCAAAAAAAATGCACCTAGCACTCTCATCTCCAATTGAACCAAATAGTTTTGGAGAGGCCAGCAAGGATGAATTTTGGAATAAGGCCATGGATGAATAATTAGATCAAATAGAGAAGAATGACACTTGGGAATTGGTTCCAACACCAAATAATAAGAATGTGATTGGCACAAAGTGGGTATTCAGAAATAAATTGAATGAAGATGGATAGGTTACAAGGAACAAAGCTAGATTGGTATGTAAAGGATACGCACAGATTGAAGGAATCAAATTTGAAGAGGCATTTGCCCTAGTTTCCAAAATGGAAGCAATACGATTGATTTTAGCTTATGCATGCTCCAAGAATATTAAAGTGTATCATATGGATGTGAAATCATATTTTCTGAATGGGGAACTTGAAGAAGAAGTCTACATTGAACAACTAGAAGGATTTCAGTTGTCAGAGGACGCATATTACCTGTGCAAATTGAAGGAGGCCTTGTATAGTCTAAAACAGGCTCCTAGAGCATGGTACTCTAGACTGGATAAATATCTACAACATGCAGGGTTCAGAAAAGGAAGTGCAGACAACAACCTCTACATCAAGGTAACTCAAGATAGTTTTTTATTAATTGAAGTTTATGTTGATGATATTATTTTTGGAAGAAATGATGATAGGTTAAGCCAGAAATTTGCAAAGGATATGCAGAATGAATTTGAAATGTCATTACTCTGAGAACTATCCTTCTTTATGGGTCTTCAGATACGTCAAAGGAAACAAAGAATTTTTATTTCTCAAACTAATTATATCAAAGAAATGTTAAAGAGGTTTGGAATGGAAGATTTCAAACCAGTTACCACTCCTATCAAAACCAGTTGCAAGTTGAGAGAAGATGATGATTTAAAGCCTACAGAACAGAGGCAATATAGATCAATGATTGGTAGCTTACTATATGTGACAACATCCAAACCATATGGAATGCAGGCAGTTGGATAGGTGGCATGATTTCAAGCAGCACCAAAGGAATCACATGTATTAGCAATGAAGAGGATTTTCATACATCTCAAAGGAACAAAAGATTTTGGGTTATGGTATCCAAAAGAAAATGATCTATCACTTATTGCCTACACAGATGCATATTGGGAAGGTTGCATTGATGACCGACGAAGCACCAGTGGAGCAGCGTTCTACTTGGGTGAGTGTTTAGTATCATGGATAAGCAAGAAATAGTCATCAGTATTCTTATCTACAGTCGAGGCGAAGTATATTGCAGTAGCACGATGTTGTACACAAGTTCTATGGATTAAACAAACTCTAACAGATATACAGGTTGAGTATGATGAGCCCATTCCAATCTATTGTGATAATACAAGCACCATCAGTATCTCAAAGAACCCAATGATGCACTCCAAGACGAAGAACATTCCAATCAAGTATCACTTTCTACGGGAACAGGTGGCCACAAAATAACAAGTGGCAGACATCTTTACAAAACCACTTCCACGGGAAGCCTTTGAGTATCTTCGCTAGAGACTCGGAGTAATTTCTACTCCAAAATGAATGCTTTTGAATACTTATCTTATAAGTATTAAATTTACACAAAGAAGCACCATAAAGAGGAAAGTTCAGGTTGGGAGATCAGTTTCAGGAAGAGTTTAGTCAGGGGGAGCAGCCATGGATGGAAAGATAAATTTTCCATTGATGACAAAGGGGGGTAGATTTATCATATGCAAAGCATAGAGGCATGGTTCCAGGGGGAGCGATCGTCATAGGGGGGGCATGAGTCATATGACTTCAGTATTGCATCAGAGTGTTTCCATCAATGCCAAAGGGGGATATTGTTGATTAATTGTGTTGGTTTTCATTGATTTCAACCCTTGAAGAAAGACCAGTAGCGAATTTCGGTAGCACAAAGGTTTGGGTAATGGACCCAAGTTTGTTTGATGGATAATGGTATGAGTTTTGATATATTTGCAGGTAAGACTATTCTAGATGGATATTACATGTCATGCCATTTATGGTGGTATGTGTAACGTCACATAACTCCTCATGGTTAGAGAGTTATGGCCATGTGAAGTTGGAGAACCCTCATGAGTCATCTAGAAGCCCCAAAAGGTCAAAGTAGTCAAAGTGTTTGCAAAGAAGAAATTATTTAAATAATAAAGTGAAGTGATGAGTATACTATAAGTCAAAGTGGATACAAAATAAATTATTTAAATAATAAATTTAATGGATAAATTACTAAGTGGACAAGTGGTTCGAAGTGGGTTAGCCCTAAAATAAGGAAAGTGGGTTAAGATGATTAAAAGGTGACCCCTTGAGGAAGCTACATAAAAGTATAAATAAGAGGCAAGGGTCTCTCAATTTAATCACACTTGAGAATATTTAATATCTACAAGTGGCTGAGGTAACCAAAGGATATCTAAGCCAAATTTCAGAGGGAAGGTGAAGTAAATAAGGCCGAAATTCAAGGGAGAATAAATTCTTTTGATGATGTTTTCTAAGGTATGTTATTTATAGGTCATCTCACCATTTTCGCAATAACTTTTTTTCTATAATGATTCAGACCATGAAATTGGGAGGCCGTTGAGGAAACATATCCAAGTAGTTGTGATAGAAATTTTAGTTTATGGGTCGTTGTATTTTTGGAGTTACACTCCGTGGAAAATAGGGTTTGTGGTTAGTCCTGAAACTAGTCTAAAACAAGTGTTTCAGTTAAAAATGTCATAACTTCTTCATAATAGATACAAATTTAGTAAGACAAAATGTATTGGTTAGAGTACAGTGTGTACTATGTTGTGTACTATTTTAAGATTTATACAGAAAATATTCCATGCGGGGAACGCTCTACAAGTTCACTCTCTAGAATAAGCCAGAATTCAGCAAGGTATGTCATTTTTGCTATAACTCCTTTTCTGAGAGGTTCCAAGTGGTGAAATATAGATGAATTGCACAAAAGACACTGAATAACATTGTGTTCCATTTTCAAATCTTTATTCATTATAGGTACATAGTTATGATTATTGCAAGTTAGGGTTGTTGACTAATCCAAAATTAGTCATGTGAGACTAAAGTAAAGTTTGATAAAATGCTAGTCTCTTTTTGTTAAAGTTAAGGAAGGTGTGCAGGTATGTGATCATATACACCAGTTCTATTACAGAGTTACAAATCAGATTTGGATAATGAAATTGATGAGGGATTTTGATTGAGGTATGTTACATACAGAGGTTGTATAACAGTGAGGTTGTGGAACATGGTTTGATGTAATGGTTTATGGTATTTGGTTATGGATAGCGTGATGTATTGCTAGAGAACTTTTGATGGTTATATTGGTATATGGTTGAGGTATATGTTGGGTACATGGTTGAGACAAGTAGTTGATGAGTTGGCACACACATGAGGTGTATAGTTGATGA
>JZKD02S1906520.1:265883-276681 GCA_000966675.3 Picea glauca | reverse complement strand
TGTAAAAGAGAGAAATTTTTAGGGTTTCATTAAAAACTTAAAATAAATATGATTTGGGGTTGGAGGAGGATAAAGGAAAGGGAGAAGGGGAAAAAAAGGGGGGGATCTGCTATGAGGTATTGTTATGCTGCCAAAATTTCAAACTGGACTGATTGCTTGTGAAGAGTTGGGGATTTTCTCAGTTGATTGAGTGGTAGCTCAGCCTTGGAGGCGAGCTGGGAAGCTAGGTTACTGTCTGGACTGTGTGTGGTCCCTTTGCGGCTTGGGAGGCTAAGGGGGAAGCAGAGTACCCCTAGCGTTTGGCTGGGAGGTACCGGTGAGTCCTCTACGGTCGGCATGAAGCAGGAGCGGCACAGAGCGTGGACGTCCTCGCGGTGGGCTATAAGGCAAAGGTATGGTTGTTGTACTTTGGTAGAATAGGATGCATTATGGCGTGTGTTGGTATCAGAATATGGGTTGTATTTGGATGTAATGGCGGTTTTATTCTGTTCCTCAGTGATTAAAACTTTGTTATGGTTATAGAGTAATTCTTCCTAAGATGTTGTTGCTTGTCGGTTGGATAACTGAGATTCTATGACTGTGTAAAATAGTTATTGTCTACATTATGGACTATGTTAATGTTTTTATTTTATTTTCATTACTCTGTTCTGCGTAATTTTTTTATTCTCATTCTGGATGGCGTAAACTTTACTCTATGATTGTGTAAAATAGTTATTGCCTACATTTCTGGACTATGTTAACGTTTTTATTGTATTTTCATTACTCTGGTCTGCGTAATGTTTTTATTCTCATTTTGGATGGCGTAAATTTATTCTATGACTGTGAAAAATAGTTATTGTCTACATTCTAGACTGTGTTAATGTTTTTATATTACTTTCATTACTCTGGTCTGCGTAATGTTTTTATTCTCATTCTGGACGGTGTAAATTTTTATTGATGGCGCGGGACGTGAAATTTTATTGGATTACTATTAGGATTCTGGCACACCCAGCGTTAAAACTGTTTTGAAAAAAGAGATGATGAAATCCCTGCACTGTCAGTATAAATCGTTACTGAATGAATACTTGAGCCCCTACATTCTCAGCTTGATTTTTCCTTTAAACGGATCTTAGACCCCTTGCTGTCCAACCCTAATTTTATTGAATAACTGTTGAATCTCCACCTAGCATGTTGCGCGACTGAGTTAGATGGTAATGCGTTTCTCTTGTTGATTTCAACGCATTGCATTCTCTCCTTTGTGGAATGGAAATTGTAGCGACGCCCAGGCTGAATTAAGGACACTTCTGTTGCTACGGCAGTTTTACTGCGTTATTCCTCAGGCCGGCAATGCCCTCCTTTCCAACTGCTGGCGGTTTCCCCAATACCCACCCTTCCTTGGAAATGAGTCGATGGTAGACTGAGTTACAAGGCTTACTGTGCATTTAGGTTAAAGGTCTATCAAAGTGATGGTTAAGGTTGACCCACGTATCAGAGTCTAAAGAGCCAAAGTAACAACCATTCATAGGGCGACCCTCTTTCGACTAACATTATTATTCCTATAATAGCACCAAAGAAAAAGAACTCTCT
This sequence comes from Picea glauca, assembly GCA_000966675.3. Taxonomy (NCBI): domain Eukaryota; kingdom Viridiplantae; phylum Streptophyta; class Pinopsida; order Pinales; family Pinaceae; genus Picea; species Picea glauca. The sequence goes on along the minus strand of JZKD02S1906520.1, from coordinate 275,115 downwards.
ATTGCGTATTTCCATAAATAGGAAATAAAGAGTGTTAGTTAATTGAAAGTATCTTTAGACGAGTTAGGGTTTCTCTTTACTTGATGAGAAAGTTGAAATCTTAGAACTAGGTCGGACTATCTATTTTACACTGCCTCTGCATTGAATGTGTTATTTCCGTAAGTAATAATAAGTTCCATAAGTTCGCTAGAGTGGGCACAGTCACGAAATGCTCCTACAGTTTGTTGCTGCACCGGTTTTTTTGTAACAGATTGTTATTAAGACCAGCACTGTACACGACTATCAACAGTAGGATATCTGCATTGTAAAAGAATTTATACATTTTATAAATTTGAGTAAATTTTCTTCTTGGAAAAAATTTCCCAGTCCCTTTTGTGTACGACTTTCCATATTGATGAATATCGAAGAGAGGATCATCACCGCAAAGAAGTCCTTACAATCATGGCATGGCTGACCCTTATGGGAGCTGCCACCTCCAGTCATGCGCGCATGATGCTGGCACCATTTCTGGAGGTGTATTACGCCCTTGCAAAATGACAGTCGCCCGCTCACTATTTGGCTCGGTGTAAGATCGTTGGGACAGCGCGCCCTCCTTAGTTGCAGACGGCTCGTGATCCACGCGTTGCTCCGTTTAGGAGGAACTCCTGATGTCCTGTTGCCTTAATTTATTGTTTCTGCGTCATAGTTCTCACCCTCTTTATTCCAGATTTTGTATCGGTGAACAGGCCTGGTATTGATGCCTGCAATACGTTACTGTATTAAAGTGTGTCGTAGTTATCGATGTCTGTTGATTGCTTTATTTTATTTTTAAAATAAATAACCACTCGGTTTAGATTAATGATATCGCAGCTTAGGTTTAGATTATGTTTAGGTTCTTTATGTTTTAGGGTTGGATGTTGTGGTACAGTTGCTGCAAGCATAAAGTTCAATTTAGAAGGCGTGGGCATTGACCAACCCTTATCTGGTTTTAAATGGGTAATTCCAATGCAGTTGCATGGTAGGGAAATGAGGTTTTTATTTATTGTCAATTTAATTTGTTGTTAACTTTAACCATTGGCATCTTACTATTGTTATATTTAAACAATGTCCTTTCCGAATATTGCTATTGTTAACGTGGATCCTTTAATTACTGTTGTGGTTACATATTGACAATTTTAATTATGATGTCAGGAGGCTATTGTTAAATATGAGGTTATATATAAATTGAGGATAAATGGTATTTATTGACAATGAGTTTGGCCTTTTAAAAAATTTCATGGAAAATATATATATCGCTATTTTATACACTGCCCTTTTAAAGTTGATACCCTTAGATGTGACATTTATAAATATGGTCATTTTATATATTGACAGTTTTAGCCACAATGTTACATTGTTATTTTTATTAGGATGTTAATTATCATCATGAGGTGATCTTTATATATTGACCATAGTATAGGGGTATCGTCATTTTAGTGGAGTTGTTACGACCATTTTACTGTTGCGAATAATGTAAATTGACACGGCAATCAAATGTTGGTGACTGTAATTTTATATGGTTAAGGTGATATGTAAAGGTAGCGCCATCATTCACATTGTTTCTGAATATGTAAGGGTGTTGTTCTGCAACATAGTGTAGAGTGTAGTATGTGTAGATAACTTACAAGAAGGAATGGCGTTGTTCTTATTGCATTATCAATGAAATTTATCATCATAAATGACATCGAATTGTGAGCTCCTCATGTTTATTGAATGCTTCTATCTTGTGAGGTCATTGTAAATCTTATGGTCATAGCATATAAGAAGGATTGTAATTGTAAATCACGGCCTGGATATGTGATATAAATGCAAGGTGTTCCATATTTCATGGCAGTGTTATTGTAACTTTTATTGTTATTAATAAACATTTACGGTGTAATAACCTTGATTTAAGTACAAGAGATTTTTGGGAGTCTGTAATGAGGGTGTTGTTCCTTGTAGATAAGGTTGTACGTGGTTGATAAACCTTCCGTGTGTTGGGACTGTTTTGTCGGGTTGGATGTAGACACCCCCAGGTAGCCTTAGGATATTGTGTGTGTGTGATTATTCGTGTCAGGAATCCAGTGTCGTATCAAGAGTCTCATGCCCTTTAAAGGCAGGGTTTCCACTCTTGCGACACACCTGAGGGGATTACTAGTTTCTGCCTGAGAAGTCGGCCAGGAGCCTATCTGACCTTCTCTCTCTCCGGAGAAGAGAACTAAGATTAAATGCCCTGCTTTCCTGTTCATAAATAGTAAGACCTACTACTGTGGATTCTTCCCTCTGTGTTGTACTGTGCATAACCCAGTATGTCATTGTTGTTACAGTACCTGTGTGCGCCTTATGCCCTTGGTCGTTATTGTTGGAGTACTTGTTGTGCACCCTTGTCTTCTTGTGGTAATCTTCGTGTTGGCGACTTGTTGGTTGTCGGGTGGCGACGTAGAGTCAAGTGTGTCTGTTACTTCTATACGCACACACACCTTAACACAAAAAAAAAAATTCATGTTAAAGAGTCATTGTCGTAAAGAGGAGGGTGTTACAGTTATCAACCCAAAGACAAAAGACTCTCTAGTATATTGACAGTGGATGTTCCAAACATATGATTAGAGACAAAAGTAAGTTTCTAACTCTAAGTGAAAGCAAATCAGAGAATGTAACTTTTGGAAATGATGCACCAGGAAAAATAAAAGGTAAAGGAATGGTAATTTTGAGTAATGGCAAAGGGAAAGATCAAGATGTGTTGTTTGTAGAAGGTCTGAAACATAATATTCTTAGTGTCAGTCAAGTCTGTGATCGAGGATGTGAAGTCGTTTTTACCTCTAAAGACTATAGAATAAAATCTGTGAATTCAGGACAACTAGTTGCAAAAGGGATAAGAACAAAAAACAATGTATATGTGTTAAAAGAAGAATGCCACTTAAGAAAGTATGATGAAAGTTGGTTGTGGCATAGGAGACTAGGACACCTAAATTTTGATCATATAATCAAGCTCAGAAACAATGGGGCAGTAAAAGATCTTCTGAAGATATCAAAGCCATACGACTATGGACCATCAAGGAAAGAAGGTACAGGAAAAGAAAATTATTTTATGTTGATTATTGATGATTATTCTAGACTAACATGGGTTTCCTTTTTGAAGGAAAAATCTGAAGCATTTGAAAAATTCAAAGTGTTTAAGGCTCTGACAGAGAATCAAACAGGAAAAATATTAAAGGCAGTAAGTTCTGATAGAGGAGGAGAGTTTATTTCATGGAACTTCAAAGAGTTCAGTGATAAACATGGGATCAAAAGAGAGTACACAATTCCAAGGACTCCGTAGCAAAATGGAGTTGTTGAGAGGCAGAATAGATCAGTACAGCAAATGGAAAGATCAATGATGAATGAAAGGAACATACCTCAGACATATTGGGTAGAATAAATTCATACAGTCGTTCATATCCTTAACAAAGCTCATCTCATGCCACACAATGACAAGACTCCTTATGAACTATGGTTTGCAAGACTTGCTTCAATCAAGCATTTTAAAGTCTTTGGAAGTAAATGTTATATCAATAATAATAATGAAAATATTGGCAAATATGATGACAGGGATGATGAAGGTATATTCTTGGGTTATGCTACAAACAGTAAAGGATACAGATGTTACAATAAGAGACTACATAAATTGGTTGATTGCATAGACATAAAAGTTGATGAAGAAATCCCCGTCAGAAATGTAAGCAGTGTTGAACCAAGCACAGAAGATATAGTTGAATATGAAGATGAACAGGTCCAAGAGGAAACAATGACTTATGGTCTGTGGTATCCAAGAAATCAAAATTTTCAGTTAACTGATTACTCGGATGCAGATTGGGCAAATTGTGTGGATGAGAGAAAGAGCACCAGTGGAGGTGACTTGTTCCTGGGTGACTCATTGGTAGCATGGATTAGTAAGAAGCAGGGATCTATTTCATTATCAACTATAGAAGCAGAGTACATTGTTGTTGCTACTTGTTGCACTCAGATTTTGTGGATGATTCAAACTCTTGTAGATTTGAAGGTAAACTATATTGTTATGATTACAACTCACTGTGATAACACCAGTGCCATTAGTGTCTCCAAGAATATTGTTCTTCACTGCAAGACTAAACATATCCTAATAAAATACCATTTTCTCAGAGAACAAGTTACAAACAGAGTCATTCAGCTGAATTAGATTCCTTCCATAGAATAGATAGCTTATATCTTTACTAAACCGTTAGAAGCGACCCCTTTTGGATATCTTCATCAAAAGTTGGGGGTTATAACTTATTTTGTCTAATCTGTTCACCTGATCAGGGGGAGTACTTATTGAATATTTGTTGTATTTCTAAGTTGTTCATTGTTGACAGGGGGAGTATGTACTACAACAGCTCAAGGGGAGTGTGTTTCTTCTTTGACATTGATGTCAAAGGGGTAGAAAGTGTGGTAAATTTTAAGGATGCTACAGTGGTGGTAATTTCAAGGATGCTACAGTGGTATAGTTGCATGTTTTTCAAGGGGTTTCCATCAATGCCAAAGGGGGATATTGTTGGCATGTTTTTAGACAGAGGTAGAGTATGCATGTTTGTCATTGATGACAAATATCAGCACGATCAGTAGCGTACCGATAATGGAATGATCAGTAGTGTAAGCTCAGAAAAAGGAAAAAAGTCAAATCACAACAAAGGTTTTGTTTCAAAGTTTCGCAGATCGGAAAATCCAAAGGAAAGAGGTTCGAACTTGCGATATGTGAAATCGCGATAACAATCCTAACCATTGGATTCATAGGACACGTGGAAAGCGATTGGAATTTCACTGACTTGCACATTGGAGGAGTCAACGGAGCATGGTGTGGGAACTCGTGATATGAGAGATCACGAAAAGATCTGGATCATCGAATCATCAAGATCGTGGACTGTTGATCAGGCATGACAAAGGCCTGTGAAGTTGCGAAATCATGATAAGATCTTGACCGTTGATCCAAGAGGGACATGTGGCGAGGGATTAACGTTTCGTTGACTGGAAACTCAAAGGAGCGAAGTTCTCTTTTTATTGGCGAGTGGTCATATATCATGGTCACATTTTCTAGAACTGGATAGCATAGCTAGAGAAGACAAGCTCTATTTCTGAGTTCGTGACATGGAGAGTTGAGAGGACTCATCACAGAATACCCGAGACGTGAAAGTGAAAAATGCGTTTTAGAATAAGGCTGTGGTCACAGCCAGTGGTTACATCTGTAGAAGATGGAGGAAGAAGCTAGCAGTGTTAAGCTCCATCTCGGAGTCTTGGCGATCGCGACTTGGAGTATCGAGACCCTTCATCACAGGAATCGCGATATGCGATATCGCAATGAGATATAGACCGTCGGATCATTGGAGATCTTGACCGTTGATCAAGCTCGATGAAGTTCACAAGTTTGCGAAATACGAAGCGCCTTTTGGCGCAGCCTGTGGTCACCACCGGTGGTCACGTGAGGGGAAGAAACTAGCGGGGATAAGCTCCATCTTGGAGTCTCGGTGATTGCGACTTGGAGTGTCGAGACCTTTCATCACAGGAATGTCGAGATGTGAAATCACAAAATTCAAATTATGTTTAGCGCTCGGTCACAGCTAGTCGGCATATGAGATAAATGTGAAATCCTATGGATTTAATCCAATGGTGCTGGCTAATTGGAAACTTGATCAAAGGGTTATTGTTTCACCTCAAAGGTAATCATCAGTTGGGATTTAGTTAGCAGAACTGAATCATGATTCTTGGACGGTTGGCGATTCAGTTGTTGATGTGTTTTCTTCGAGATTCAAGGTGTAACTGAATAGGGGGTATACGATAAAATGGAGACGCAATGACTGTGGAAGGTTGGTCGTTATGAATGAAAAATGAGTTGAACTGTAAGAAAGGGAAAATTATAGTATGCGTAGTGTGAGACCGACGGTATGCGCAGTGTGAGATAAAACTCAGAGATGAGTAACAGATGAGGAACATATAGAAGCAAGAGAAGAATTGTAGAAAAGATTGAAGCAGAGTAGAATTGTAGAACAGATAGAGGAAGAGAAGAATTGCAGAATAGACAGAGGAAGAGAAGAATTGCAAAACAGTTAGAAGCAGACCATATTTATAGAACAAAGAAGAAGTGATAAGAATCAATTTATCTGTGTTGTTGGTTATTCAATCATTTATTTATAATCAGGGAGGTAGGGTGGTTCTAGGGAGGAATGTGGTCCTCTAATATTCGAGTTGGTGCTTGAATATTGGGAGTTGTAGCTTCCATCTAGTTGTGTCTAGAAAACAGGGTGGCAGGTGGTGCTCGGGAAAACACAGAGTTTTCTGTATACAAGTTGGTGCTGAAATATTTAGGGAGTTGGTGCTTCCTTCTAGTCGGTGCTAGAGAAACCAGAGAGTTGGTGCTCTCAAACAAGTTGGTGCTTGTATAAGTGGAAGTAGGTGCTTCCATCCAGACGGTGTTGGAACACTCAGGGAGTTGGTGCTTCCTTCTAGTCGGTGCTAGAGAAACTAGAGAGTTGGTGCTCTCAACAAGTTGGAGCTTATAAAACATAGGTAGTAGTCTCACTTTGAGTTGTTTCTCAAACATAGATGATGTACATAACTTAAAATACTACCTATCATTTTGAAGAAGAAGAGGTTTTCTCCCTTTATGGGTTTCCTCATGAAAAACTGTCTCTGTGTATATCGTATGTGTCATTGGTGCTCATTATTTATGTTGTCCATATGTTGTATAATATTGATGATCACTTGAAGAAAGATTAAGAATGGTTTAATAGACTTAAAATTGTTTAAGCACAATAACAACTGATTCACCCCCCCCTCTCAGTTGTCTTAGTAATTTCAACAACCTTTGTGTTGTGGAGGTTTCTTCAAGGGTTGACATCAATGACAACCAACCTTAATCAAAAATCTCCCCCTTTGGCATTGATGGAAACACTCTAATGCAATATTGAAATAATATCACTCATGCTCCCCCTAGAACCATGCCTCTGTCCTCTATATCTGATAAATTTTCCTCTGTCCTTTGCATTTGATAAATTTGCCTCTGTCCTCTGCATATGATAAATCTTCTACCCCTGGAACCATGTCTATGTCCTTTTTATATGATACATCTCTCCCCCTTTGTCATCAATGGCAAAGGTATCTTTCCATCCAGGGTTGCTCCCCCTGACTGAATTGTCCTCTTTTGGTGCTTCCTTGTGTACATCTAAGAGATATAAGATGAGCATTCAAAAAGAATTCATTTTGGAGTAGAAATAACTCCAAGTCTTCGGCGAATATTTTCAAAGGCTTCCCATGGAAGTGGTTTTGTAAAGATGTCTGCCACTTGTTCTTTTGTACCCACATACTCAACTTTGATGTTCTTTTCTACAACTTGTTCCCGTAGAAAGTGATACTTGATTGGAATGTGCTTCGTCTTGGAGTGCATCACCAGGTTTTTTGAGATACTGATGGCACTTGTATTATCAAAAAATATTGGAATGGGCTCATCATACTCAAGTTGTATATCTGTCATAGTTTGTTTCATCCAAAGAACCTGTGTACAACATGTTGTTGCTGCAATATACTCTGCCTCGGCTGTAAATAGAGATACTAATGATTGTTTCTTTCTTAGCCATGATACCAAACACTCACCTAAGTAGAACGTTGTTCCACTGGTGCTTCGTCAGTCATCAATACAACATGCCCAATATGCATCTGTGTAGGCAATAAGTGATAGATATTTTCCTTTTGGATACCATAATCCAAACTCTTTTGTTCCTTTGAGATATCTGAAAATCCTCTTTACTGTGAATACATGTGATTCCTTTGGTGTTGTTTGAAATCGTGCCACCTATCCAACTACTTGCATTACATCTGGTATGGATGTTGTCACATATAGTAGGTTGTCAATCATTGACCTGTATTGCCTCTTATCTGTAGACTTTGAATCATCATCTTTTCTCAACTTACAATTGGTTTGCATGGGAGTGATAACTGGTTTGCAATCTTCCATTCTGAACCTCTTTATCATTTCTCTAATATACTTGGTTTGAGAAATAAAAATTCCTTGGTTGCTTTGACGTATCAGAAGTCCCAGAAAGAAGGATAGTTCTCCAAGTAATGACATTTCAAATTCATTTTGCATGTCTTTTGCAAATTTATGGCTTAACCTGTCATCATCACTACCAAAAATAATGTCATCATCACTACCAAAAATAATATCATCAACATAAACTTCAATTAATAAAATATTACCTTGACTTACCTTGATGTAGAGGTTGTTGTCTGGACTTTCTTTTCTGAACCCTGCCTGTTGTAGATACTTATCCAGTCTGAAGTACCATGCTCTAGGAGCCTGTTTTAGACCATACAAGGCCTTCTTTAATTTGCATAAATAGTTTGTGTTCTCTAACAACTAAAATCCTTCTAGTTGTTCAATGTAGAATTCTTCTTCAAGTTCCCCATTCAGAAAAGCTGATTTTACATCCATCTGATACACTTTAACATTTTTGGATCATGCATAAGCTAAAAGTAAACGGATTGCTTCCGTTCTGGAAACTGGGGCAAATGTCTCTTCAAAGTCGATTCCTTCAATATGTGCATATCCTTTACATACCATTATAGCTTTTTTCCTTGTAACATGTCCATATTCATTCAATTTATTCCTGAAAACTCATTTTGTGTCGATCACATTCTTATTCTTTGGTCTTGGAACCAATTCTCAAGTCTCATTTTTCTCTATTTGATCCAATTCTTCATCCATGGCCTTATTCCAAAATTCATCCTTGTTGGCTTCTTCAAAAAAGTTTGGTTCAATTGTAGATAAGAGTGTTAGGTGTGTTTGTTCTGGTGAACGGATTTTTCTTCTAGTCTCAACTCATGCATCTTTGTTTCCAATAATCCGATCTGAAGGATGATTTTGCTGTACTTGTTTGCTAGGTGTCTTTGGAGATACTTTCTGAACTTGTTCTTCTACTTCTGTTCGATTCTCTTCATCTTCATCTTCCTCTTCTACTTCTTTTTCATATTCTTCTTCGGAAAGGTGTTCCATTGATTTGTTTTCTTCTTTCTTTGATTATGGTCTGCCTGTTTCATCAATTGTTACATTGATGCTTTTCACAACATTGTTCAATTTTAGATTGTAACACTTGTATGCTTTCCTTGTACTTGAGTAACCAACAAGTATTCATTTGTCCACACGATATTCAAACTTTCCCATTCTTCCATCTTCTCTTTTGATGTAGCATTT
>JZKD02S1906520.1:112510-126288 GCA_000966675.3 Picea glauca | reverse complement strand
CTGTCCTAAAACAGCAGAAAGAGGACAGCAAAACAGTTGAAACTTAGAGCCATCCTAAGGTCAAAGACAGACCTTAGATGGCAGCCTCATAGGACCTCAGAATTTCAACACATACCAAGACCTCCAATAACCTAGAACAGATTTTCAATTGATGGCCCAATTCGTGAGTTATCACCAGCGAAAAAATGCATGGCAACTTAAAAAACAATTAAACTGACATGTACTACTAGCTACAAATTTCTATGCAAAAGCATGCCATAACCTAGGTCTACAAACCCTGAATCTAAATTCGTTAGATGCATTACATTGCAGACACAAATGGCTTTCCAATGACTTGATGCATGTTATACTTTTACAATCTTGATATACATTTTTAAAAGGCACCAAGAGTAAAAGCTTTGGCTGACCTTTTTAAGGTGAACCATTTTGGCACCCTTTGAACCCATATTCAAATTTTGTCAACCCTGAACTACTCCACAATCACTATAAACATATGAGAATGCCTCTCAAGCTACTAGAATACCATTCAGTCTATATGTGCCATTTTACTCAAAGCGGGCCCCACCATCCACACAAGTAATTAGGAATTATAATTAAATCTTAAAAGGAGTGTCACTTTTTGCTACAACACCATCTTAACCCTGAGCTTTTAAGCACCAAGAGGTTTGTACATGGGATTTTATATACCTCTCAGAGCTTAATAGATCCAAGATTAAGATGGATCTATGCAAGTTAATAATAAAGAGGAAACATTCCTAGCCTTTCTCAAATGAACAGGCTAAACTTTCAAACTTGCACCACCATCACTGAATGTGAAAGAAATGTCTCGGTGGACTTTAAATGTTGTAGAAAACAACGAATAAGGATTGCTTTACATAGGGACATTAATAATTATGAGATCTATGGCAACTTCATCTACAATATATGAAAGTTTTGTTCAGAATAAACTCATTCAACTCTAGCTAAAATGTGCAATTTCAAAATCACACCATCACCTCTTTTAAGAAAACTATTTAACCCTCATTATAACTCTATAACCTCCGCTTTAAAAAACTAATATTGTAAACAACTTTAAAGTGGCCCTAATAAACCCTAATTTCATTTTCGAACAGTTTTTCCATTGCTATACTCGCAATCATAGTCAACTATGGGCCAAATTTTCCAAAGTTCACAATGCCAGTACCAAGAAAGTGAAAACGCACATGTAATTTTGGCCCTAGAAAAATCATGAACGAAACATTGCTTGGAGGTCTAAAACTATCTTAGAAATATAGTTCCTGAGACCATCAAAGTTAAATTTGTAGAGAAGTTTAGCAAAGAAGTAGACATGAGAAGAAAATCAAGACAGAGGACTTACTATGACTCAAGAAGCTTGTCCTCGTGCACTATGAGTTTTGACCTTGAGCCCTTTCCTCGGGAGCTCTTCCCAAAAAAAATTCCCATGCCTTCCTTCATCAATGCGACATTCAGCGAGGCCTTCGAAAACATCTTCTCCAAACTCGTCTTCTCTAATTGGTGGAGTTCATTGTGGCTTTTCTTGGTAAGACATTGTCTCACATTCATCTTGTCCAAACCAACAACCTCAACTGACATGGTATTTATCAAATTCCTTTGATAGCAAATATCGTCTACAATGGCATAAAACTCCTAATCATAAACAAAATTCTTCCTCCTAGCAACTAAAGAATGTTATTGGCTTACCTTCCTGACTCAAGGTCGCTCCAATTATTGAACCACTTGCATCACAATGTACTTGAAACACCTTGCTGAAATCTGGGAGTGTTAATATCAGTTGTTCGATTACCTTCTTCTTCAAGGTTTCAAAAGAATTTGTTGTTGGTGTTGTTCATTGGAAAGCTCCTTTCTTCATAAACTCGATAAGTGGTGCATAGATCCCACTAAAGCTTTTTATAAACTTCTTGTAAAAACTTGCCAAGCTATGGAAACTCCTCACATCAAAAGTACACCTAGGTACTATCTAATCCACAATGGCTTTTACCTTTTCAAGATCCATTTTCAGTCCTTCCTTGAAAACTACAAAACCCAAGTAAACCATTTTTTCTTGTAAAAAAGTACATTTCTTCAAATCAATCAATGACTTCTCTTCCTTCAACCTTTCAAGCACTTTCCCCACATGTTCCAAATGCTCTTATTGGACCTACTAAAACTCAGAATGTCATCAAGATATGTGACGACAAACATTCCAAGAAACGTCTTCAAGACTTCATTCATCAACCTCATAAATGTAGTGGGTGCATTTGTTAGTCCGAACAACATAACAACCATTCAAATAATCCATCCTTTGTCTTGAAAGTTGTCTTCCACTCGTCACCTTCCCTTATCCTAATTTAATGGTATACACTCTTCAAATCTATCTTTGAAAAGCACTTCACCCTTCTAAAAAATCCATGAGGTCSTCCATCCTTGGTAAGGGAAATCGATACTTGATAGTTATCTTGTTGATAACCCGCGAATTGGTACATATTCACCATTCACTACCCTTCTTGGATGCTAATACTACTAGTACAACACRTGGACTTAAGCTTTCRAGGATCAGCCCTCTATCAGGCAATTCCTACACTTGCTTATTTACTTCTTCACTCTTTGTGGGAGTCATTCGGTAAGGGGYTTTATTGGGYAAACTTGATCCTAGTATGAAGTCAATCTRATGGGAAATAYTTCTCATGGGAGGCATTCCCACAAGCATATCATTCAAAACAATCTCTTCAAACTTGTCCAACAATGTTGAATCTCCATCAGCACATTTTCCTTAGCTTCCTGGACTTTCTTCAGCACATTATGGCCAAAGAAAGTTTGGCTTTCTTTCTATTCTCTCAAAAACTCTTTGGTCGAGCACAACATTACTCGACTGTTATTGCTTTCATCACTTCTGCTACCACTATTGTCCATTTTCACAACCTCCTTCTCCATCATAGGCTCCAATCTGTATCATTGCCCATCCTTATGAAACTCATATGTATTTTCCCTGCCATCATGGAGAACCTTCCTATCAAATAATCATGGTCTTTGAAGCAACACATGACACGCATCCATCTCAAGTTTCAACCTCATCACACAATACTTGGTCATTGAATTTGATTATTTGAAAGCTCAACAAACATTTTTTTGTCAAGACAACTTGTTGACTTTTCTGTAATCATGAAACCCGATATGGATTTGGATGAGGAATGCATTTTAATTCTAGCATCTTAATCACCTGTGTGGACACCAGATATTCTATACATCCACCATCTATGATCAAATTGCAACATTTACTATGAACCTTACATTCGGTCTTCAAAACACTCTTCCTTTGTTGAAGTTCCTTTGCATTCTTCTTCTCAAGCTCGAGTAACACCCTTCTGAACATCATATTTTCACCCTATTCACGATGAAGTACCACAACATTATCCCCAATAACAAATGCCTTGTCTACCCGCATGATATGAGTCTTAGACTCATTTTTTCTTCCAAGATTATGTTTCTCTGGACAATCAGATACCTCATGTCATTCTACTATGAATTTGTAGCAAATATTGACATAGTTACCTCTGCCAGCATTGTTACCTCGTTTGGAAAATTGGTTGTTGGTTAATTCATCCTCCTTACCATCACTAGACCGTCCTCTTGCAGCATTTGCTCTTCCTCTGCCTCTAGGACCTCTTCCTCTAAAATTTTGTCATAGTTTCCTATTCAACTTTTCCTCCACCGTCAAAGCGATCTAATCTGTTTCATCAATGGTGCGAAGATGATGGCACTCATCTTGTCTTGGATCTGCAACTTCAATCCATTAACATACCTCACTATTCTTTAATGCTTTGGCTCCTTAGATTCTGACCTAAGTGACAATTTGAAGAATTCTTCAGTATACTCCCAAATAGATGTCTCAAATTCTACGCTTGTTTATACAAACTCTGTTGGTGCAAGAATTTCTCCTTGATCTTACTCACCATTTTCTTCTAGGTTTCAATCTTCTCCCTTGTTGTCCTTGTCCTTCTGCATAACATCCCACCAAAGCGCAGTGTGACCTTTCAGTTTTGTTATTGCAAAACTAACTCTATTGGGGTCTTGAACATTTTCATACTCAAAGTATCTCCCAAGCTCTCTTATCTAGCAACGAGAAACTTTGTTTTCAAACTACTATCATAACAAGAAATCTCTACACCTTTTCACTATCTCTATCCTTTAGAAATGGGATAAATGCACTATACGGTCTCTTTCCTCAACATCTTGTTTTTCTTCTATCTCATCTTCTAATCTTGAATTTACTACAGCTTCGATATCTCCAACTCTTCAATTCTCCAATTCTTCTATTCTCCTTCTCAACTCCTCCAATTCCCAATTCCTTGTGCCTCCTTGGTCTGCTCCTCTTAGTGGCAGCATCATTACAAGTTGTCTCTTAGTCCACAACCAGACTATCAGTCACATGACTTTCTTCCTAGCGCTATCTCCCACAACTCTTCTTCCAACAATCACACATTGAAAGTGAAACAACCCTCTCACAGGTCTCCTTGCAACCACGATTTGCACAGGATCAATTCTCAGGAGCTAAATAGCTATGAATCTATGATACCACTTGATGCAAGGCCAAGCCCTATAGTGGTAAACCTTGGCTATAGGACCAAGCCTACAATGCCAAGGTGCAGTGACTATGAAAGAAAACGCTTGCAAATTCATAAATTCAGATTGTTATAGAATAAAAAACAAAATGACAAAACAATAATACAAGCAAATTTCAACACAGTAGGAAGGAGAAAAATCAGTGTCTTTATTGAATGATAAGGCCAAAATCGACCTTTGCTTATAGTCTGGAGATGTATGTCTCCCATAGACTTTTACAATCACAGTCCATGAACTTCTAACTACAGATCTCGATCACGATGCATCAAGAACCAATTACTGTTTTCCATTTTCTAGTTTTCCGGTTGATAAATTGACGTTTTATTATTGATAGAGTGTAGATATCGGGATAATGTTACAGTCTCCAAGTGTTGTTTTTATTTTTTAAATTTATGCATATAGATCAATATCATGTGATTGGAGCCCAAGTAAATTTTATATGTTGACTAGGCAATGTTCGAATGATATTCTAGTTTTTTTTTATTCTCACAGTGGGCTTGCCAATACACTATACATTAACCTAAAATAACTTTTGCTTCATCCTAAGTTTATTCGTAACACTGAGTTTGTTGGGTCTTTAACAAGAGTGATGGACCACCTGCTTTCTATCAGTCATGGTAAAGGAGGCGGTGTTGAAGGTTGCAAAAATGTGTTTGCAGAACTCATGGAGATACTTGAAAAAGATTATCAGCGTAAAGAAGGCCAAGAAGGTGAAAGAAAACAAAAGACAGCACATTCAAATAGAGATTGCAATAAATTACAGCCCATTTTCCCCATTTTCTTCGAGCATGGCTGGAACTGGAAGTTCATCTCAGCCAGTAAACATTAAATCAAGTGGGGAAGCAGCATTAAACTCTCTTTGGAAGCCCATCTAGAAGCAAGAGGTTGATGATGCCATCCCATTAAATCCCACAGAATTTTACAATCACAGTCCATGAACTTGTCACTACAAATCTCAATCACAATGCATCAAGAACCACTTACTGTTTTCCATTTCTAGTTTTCCGGTTGATAAATTGACGTTTTATTATTGATAGAGTAGAGATATCAGGATAATGTTAGTCTCCAGGTGATGTTTTTATTTTTGAAATTTATGCATATAGATCAATATTATGTGATTGGAACCCAAATATATCTTATATGTTGATGAGGCAATGTATGAATGATATTCTAGTTTATTTGTATTCCCATAGTGGGCCTGCCAAAGCACTATACATTAACCTAAAATAATTTTTGCTTCATCTTAGGTTTAAACTTTATTCATAATAGTTATTAATGGATATAGTTTGCATGCTTTTAGACCTGAAGCAAGAATCCTTCTATTATATAATTTCTCCTATTATATTGTCGTTATTTCTCTCTTTATTATAAGTTGCAGCAATGTATTGATGTACAAATGGTTCCACTATAAAGATAGTTGGATAATAAGACTGTCATTTCTGATATGTCAGAACAAGGGGTTCCGTATTAATTTACTGTGCATGGACATTGACACATGTAGTAAAGGGGGTCCTGCAATTGTAGACTGCAGTAGGCAGCTTTTACTCAAAAACAATTGTTTTCTTCTAAATTCAACCATTTCAACAGTTTACGCAGCGTACACAGTCATTTGAATTTTGTAGTTTTATAATTTATTAAATCACTATATGCAAACAAACAATGCAGAAACATTTGCCATGGCACCTCCAAAATCAACAACAGAAAGATGGAAACGTGTGGAGAAATTGGACGGGCCTACCAGGAGACATCTGAAATGCAAATTATGTAACACTAAGTTTGTTGGGTCTTTAACAAGAGTGATCGACCACCTGCTTTCTATCTGTAATGGTAAAGGAGGTGGTGTTAAAGGTTGCAAAAATGTGTTTGCAAAACTCAGGGAGATACTTGAAAAAAATTATGACAGCATGAAAAAGGCCAAGAAGGTGAAAGAAAACAAAAAATAACACATTCAAATAAAGATTGCAATGAATTACAACCTATTTTCCCCACTTTCTTCAAGCATGTATGGTACTAGAAGTTCATCTCAGCCGGTAAACATTAAATCAAGTGGGGCAGAAACATTAAACTCTCTTTGGAAGCCCATCCAGAAGAAAGAAGTTGGTGATGCCATGGCTGATATGTTTTTGAATCTATTATCTCATTTAATGCAGCCAAAAGTCCTTATTTTATCTATTCATGTAAGATGATAGCAGATTTTCGAAAAGAATATGTACATGTTAGTTCTAAGACTATAAGGAACACTCTTCTCAAGAAGTCAAAAGAAAGGGTGAGAAACAGATTGCTGAAGATCAAAGAATCTTGGAAAGAAACAAGGTGCACAATTTTATCAAATGGTTGGTCAGATATGATTCATAGGCCACTAATTAATGTGTTGGTTTATTGCCCTAAAGGGGAATTACTTTTTAAGGTAGTTGATGCATCATGGCACAAGGAGGACTTATGAATACATTTTCAAGATTTTAGAGGAAGTCATTCTTGAAGTTGGGGAGAAAATGTAGTCTAAATCGTAACTGAAAGTGCCTCAAATTGTGTGGGAGCTGGAAAGATGATCATGGATAAGTACAAAAAAATATACTGGACCCCTTGTGCTGCTCATTGCCTTGACTTGTTGTTGCATGATTTAGCAAAGTTTCCACAGATTAATGAAGCAATTCAGAAGGGGAAACGAATTTATCGCTTCATATTTAACAACCACTTCACATTGAGCTTGTATAGGAAGCAAGCATCTAAAGAGGTACTAAGGCCCTATGATACCAGATTTACCACATATTACATTACTCTCAAAACACTAGTTGAGGAAAAAACAAGTATAAGAGGTGTTATCTGCAAAACACTTGGTGGGAAATCTCTCACCTTTCAAAAGAAGCTAAAGGGAAGGAGTTGGAACAAATCATTTTAGGCAATGTTTTTTGGTAAAGTGTTGTGAAGGTTTAAACGTATGTGAACCAATTGTTGACATGCTTCACATGGTTGATAACGACACCCCTTCCATGGGTTTTGTTTGTGAGGGCATGGATCGCGCTAAGGAAACCATTGCAAAATCCTTTAATAATGTGGAAAATGAGTACACGGAATAATGGAGGTAATGTATGAAAGATGGAATATGTTGCAGAGCCCTTTGCATGCAGCAGCTTGTTATTTGTGTTAAATTTGGCAGCATTGACAATCATTCTCCAATGAGAGGCCATATGGGCCACCCTGAGGCTAGCCAGGGAGATTTGGAGAGTCAACCAGTCTTGTGAGGTATTGACAAAAGCCAGGGGGAACGTCCAACCTCTGTGAATCACACCAAAAGTTAGGACAAACGAGATGCTATGTGAGTCTAATGCAAAAGTTAGGGGGAACGTACAACCTCTGTGAGCATAGACAGTCTAGTGCAAAAGTCAGGGGGAACGTACAACCTCTGTGAGCCTAGTCAAGCCTTGTGAGCCATAAGCAAAAGTCAAGGCATCTAGCAAAAGTTAGGTTGAATATAAAATTCCTATGAGCTAGAAACAAACAATATTCCTAATATTGCAAATGATATAAATGTATTGATCTAGTGCATTGGCACGTGTGACATTATCCACCATGAAGAGAATTTCGAATTGCCTTGTAAAGAGTCGACTTGTAGAAGTCAAAGTTGCATGTCTAAGTCAAAGACATTGTTGTCAAGTTGTCGCATGTTGCATGCATGTCTAGTTGCATGTTGCATGCATGACATGCATTGCATGCATGCAGGACATGTGCATGCTAAGTTAGTTCGCATGCATGCCAAGTCAAGGGTGAGTTAAGAGTCGAGTCATCAAAGTCAAGTTCAGTTCTAAGTAAAGTCTCTTCTCCAGTTCTAATTTGAGTTAAGGCGAGTTGTGAAAGGCATGCAAACATCCTCTATTTTCGAACTGTCCCTCTCCTCTCTCAAGCACCTACTTATACACAGCTTGACCCTCATTGTTTCATGTCTTGTCTTGGAGAGGGAGGCTGCCAGGAGGATATCAGCGTATCAGCCATTAAATATCAGCATTTCAGCTAGGAAGAAATCAGTGTATCAGTCACGAGTTAGACAGCAAATCAGTCACGATTTAGACAGCATATCAGTCAAGAGATAAACTATATATCAGTCAAGGGATAGACAACATAACAGTAAAGCAGAAAGGCAGCTAATCTCTCAAGAAAAGAGCAGCATATCAGTCACGAGAGATAGCGTATAACCTTGCTAAAGTGAGGTTGCATATCAATCTAGAAAAGGACAGCAAAGCAGCACACAGGTTGTGCATGGTCTTTTCCTCGGTGTTGGTCAATAATCAGAAAACATATCAACAAAGTTTCTCTTCTTCTAAAAGTTTTCAGTCTAGTCTAAGTCGTCTTGGCAAGCTCTTTTAAGAGAAGATTTTTTTCATGGTGGATATTTGTAAGTAGTCATACATTATTAATGCAATAAAGGAATATCGTTTGTTGGGGTTTTTCTCCCTGTACAGGGTTTCCCCAGGGTATATGTGTTGTTGATGTGCATGCTTACGTATCTACATGGTTATTGTTATTCGGTTATGATTCTGTATTGTTGAAGCATATTAAGATGGAATCAAAGTGTTGAATAAAATAAAAGAAATAATCCGCATAAGAAATCAAGCTCAAAATTTAACATGGTATCAGAGCTTAGGGTGTGTTAAGGTTGTTGAAGTGCTGCAGTAGGTACACACAGATCCAAGCAAGCTTGATTAAGTTTCCAATGTGAGATCCATGGCATCCTCCATTTCAGTCAGGGCCAAGGATAAGCTCGAAAGAGTTGCCAACTTCAATGTGTGGAAGCTCCGGATAACAAATATCTTGCAGGAGCATGATCTTGAAAAGTATGTGACCATAGTGGTGGACCCCACTACTAATGCAGGAAGAGTCAAGCAAAGGCCAAGCGAATCATCTTTGACTCAATCAAAGACAGTATAATGTTGGCAATGACTTCGTTAATGACTGCCAAGGACTGTATGGATACCTTGGTGAATCTATATGAGAATCAGGCTCCAAGTCAGAAGATGACATTTAAGCACAAGCTTAAGTATTTGAAGATGGAGAAAGGTGAATCAGTAGCATCTTTTTGTTCCAGGATAGCCCAGATCAGAGATCAGCTTTTGGTCACAGGGGTGATAGTGGACGATGATGATTTAGTACAGGCCATATTTGATGGTCTTCCTTCTTCATGGGCGACTTTATTATCCAGTGTAAGTGGGAGAGAGATTCAACCCACGTTTGAGAGGTTATGGCATGATTGCCTCCAAGAAGAGAATCGCACTGCTACCAGGAGCGAACCAACGAAAGAAAAGCATTTAGCTTTAGCATCAAGATTTAAGGGAAAGAAGAAAAACACTTTCCAGAAAGGCTCTCAGAGGAAGCCAAACACCAAAGGTACATTCAAAGGCAAGAGTATTGATACATCTAAGATTAAATGCTTTAGTTGTAATAAGTTGGGTCATTTTGCTAAAAACTATTGGTTTAGAAAGAAATATCCAAAGAAAGGGAAACATCATGCCTCAACTGTTGAGGATGATGAATCCAAAAGAAAACAAAAAAATCCTTCTAATGAGAAAGAAAATAGAAAAGAATATTACTTGGTTTCTGCCTTATCCAGTTCAGTTTTCACGGGGCCGAAAACTTGGTTAGTAGACAATGGTGCAACAAAGCACATGACAGGGTACAAGGAGATCCTCTCAGATTTCAAGACAAAATCTTTTGCAGAGCAGGTTGAGCTTGGGGATGACACATGTTACAAGATAGAGGGAGTAGGCTCTATCTCCTTCAGATTGGAATTTGAGGCTAGACTTCATGTTGATGAAGTATTATATGTTCCAAGGCTCAAGAAAAATCTACTATCAATTGCAACCCTTGAGGACAAGGGATATTGGGTGATCTTCAAGGACAGGAAGGCACTACTGTGGGCTAAAGGTAGCCACTTAAGTACAACAGAACCCATTGGGACTCACAGAGGAGGATTGTACGTCGTGACAGGACAGTCAGTTCAAGCATTGGCTCATGATGCGACTAGCTCCAGTGAGTTGTGGCACAAAAGACTTGAACATCTTCATTACAAAGCACTTCCAGATCCACAGAACATGGTATGTGGCATGCCCTTTATTTCTCTTAGTAAAAATGAAATTTGTAAGGGATGCATGCTAGGTAAAAATATAAAGAAAGCATTTCTAGTAGTGACAGCAAAGCTCAGGGCATCTTAGATCTGGTTCATTCTGATGTATGTGGTCCCATGTCATCTCCCTCACTCAGTTGTTGTTTGTATTATGTCATTTTTATTGATGATTATTCAAGCAAATGTTGGATATATTTCCTTAAAGTTAAAAGTGACACATTTGATAAATTCAAAGAGTATAAAGCCTTTATTGAAAAGCAAACAGGGAAACACATCAGAACCCTTACAACAAACAATGGAGGAGAGTTTGAATCTCTCCAGTTTGAGGATTTCTGCAAGTCAGCAGGAATCAAGAGACAATTGACTGTGCCATATAACCCTCAACAAAATGGAGTTGTTGAGAGGAAAAACAGGACAATTTGTGAGGCAGCGAAAGCAATGACGTTTGACCAGGATCTGCCAAATTCTTTATGGGCAGAAGCTACCTCCATTGCCGTGTATCTTCAGAACAGGTGTCCACATTGTATCTTGAAGGACAAGACTCCTGAAGAGGTCTTCTCAGGGTTCAAACCTGAAGTAGGGCATCTAAGGATATTTGGGTGTCCTGTGTATATTCATGTCCCTAAGGAAAAGAGGATAAAGATGAAACCCTCAGGCAAGAAAGGGGTTTTTGTGGGGTACAGTGAGAACTCCAAGGCTTACAGGATTTATGTACCAAGTCAGAGGCAGATAGAGGTAAGCAAAGATGTGACTTTCCATGAGGAAGTCGCATTCAAGAAATCCAGAGAGCTTCAGCGGGAATCAAAAGTAGTTCAATCAGCTTCACCCTCTTCTGAAAATGAAGAGTCAAATGAACAGAGGGAGGAACCTCGTGAAGGGCCAAGTAATGAGCCCCTAGAACCTGTTGAAGAGTTAGAAAGAACTCTTGAAGAACCTCAAGCCAAAAGGAAGCCAAGGTGGCTTAAAGAAACAATGCAGGAAGCAGAAAGGATAGTTGCTCCCAAAGGAACTTTCAGGGAAAGTAAGAGACCCCATAGGTTTGGAGGCTATGTTGCACTGATGAGCAGCATCAGTGATGTCGAACCTTCTTCATTTGAAGAAGCAAATAAATTACAAGTATGGAAGGATGTCGTGCTTGAGGAATACAGGTCTATTCTAAAGAACAATGTCTGGGACATTGTGCCAAGGCCAAAGAAAAAATCAGTGGTTTCTTCCAAATGGATCTATAAGATCAAACATGCAACTGATGGAAGTGTGGAAAAGTTCAAAGCAAAATTTGTAGCCAGAGGCTTCACTTAGAAAGAAGGAATCGACTACGAAGAGACTTTTGCCCCTGTAGCCAGGTATACCTCCATTCGAACTAGTATTGCTTTAGCTTTCGTTCTTGGTTGGAAGCTACATCAGATGGATGTAAAAACAGCATTCTTGAATGGAAAGATTGAACATGAGGTCTTTGTGGAACAACCAAATGGTTTTGTACTGCATAACAAAGGCACTCATGTATGCAAGCTAAGGAAGGCCTTGTATGGTCTTAAGCAGGCTCCCAGAGTTTGGTATGACAGGATTGATGGCTTTCTTAAAAGCTTGGGCTTTCAGAAAAGTGATGTTGATGCAAATCTGTACTTCAAGGTAAGAGGTAACTAGCCTGTTATACTAATCCTGTATGTTGATGATCACTTTCTAACAGGAGATGAAGGGCTAATAGCCTAGTGTAAGAGGAAGCTCCTCAGAATTTGAGATGAAAGACTTAGGCTTGATGCATTACTTCCTAGGATTGGAAGTGTGGCAAAGACAGAGCGAGATATTTCTGGCACAAGGAAAATACACAGTGGATGCACTAAAGAGGTTTGGTATGATGGATTGCAAATCCATGTCTACTCTGATGGTTACCAACCTGAGGAAGCTGCATGATTCTGATACAGGTTCAGATTTGGTGGATCCCACCATGTATAGGCAGCTGATTGGATCATTGATGTACATGATCCACACCAGGCCAGATATATGCTATGTAGTGATTGCAATGAGTCAGTTCATGATTGAACCGAGACAGAGACATTGGGTGGCAGCAAAGCACATCTTGAGATATCTTAGAGGGACCATTACTTATGGTCTGAGATATGCATCCGGTGGTGGTTTATTTCTGCATGGGTATGCAGATGTTGATTGGGCAGGAAGCCCAGTGGATCGGAAGAATACTTCCGGATACTGCTTCAGTTTAGGATCCGCTATGATCTCTTGGTCAAGCCGGAAACAGGGATCCATTGCACAGAGTACAGTAGAGGCTGAGTACACTGCAGCAAGTGATGGTAGCAAGGAAGCAGTATGGCTCAGAAAATTGGTTTCTGGGTTATTTGGTGACAAGCTCGAGATGATGGTGGTTCACTGTGATAATCAAAGTTGCATAAAATTGACAGAGAACCCAGTATTTCACGACAGGTCAAAACATATTGACATGAGGTACCACTACATCCAAGACTTGGTCTAGAGAAAAACTGTAAAGTTATAGTACATAGCCACAAGCGAGCAAGTAGTTGATATCCTGACCAAGCCTCTGACCTCGAGACAATTTGTGCAGCTAAGAGGCAAGCTTGGTGTGGCTGAGAATGACTCCCTCGCTGAGAGGGAGTGTTAAATTTGGCAACATCGACAGTCATTCTCCAATAAGAGGCCATATGGGCCACCCTGAGGCTAGCCAGGGAGATTTGGAGAATCAACCGGCCTTGTGAGGTATTGACAAAAGCTAGGGGGAACGTACAACCTCTATGAGTCAAACCAAAAGTCAGGACGAACGAGATGTTATTTGAGTCTAATGCAAAAGTCGAGGGGAACGTACAACCTCTGTGAGCATAGACAGTGTAATGCAAAAGTCAGGGGGAACGTACAACCTCTGTGAGCATAGACAGACTAGTGCAAAAGTCAGGGGGAACGTACAACCTCTGTAAGCCTAGTCAAGACTTGTGAGCCATGAGCAAAAGTCAAGGCATCTAGCAAAAGTTAGGTTGAATATAAAATTCCTATGAGCTAGAAACAAATGATATTCCTA
>JZKD02S1906520.1:52673-72179 GCA_000966675.3 Picea glauca | reverse complement strand
CACTGGGTGAACCACGTAAATCTGTGTCTCTCTTGTATTGTGTGTCTTCTGTGTTTTGTTTCTGCATTTGTTTTATTTTATTGCTCCGCGGTCCTGTTTTTCTAACACCTCTTTAGTTAGTAAATTCAATATTTAAAACTTAAGGAAAGCGTCATGTTCTGGTGTGTTTTGTTCTAGATCTAGGTGAATCTAGGGAGATCAGTTAGTGTCTGCACCTACCGATTAGTTCGATAACAGGAATGTTGAAAACATGATCCTGTTGGGTTACTAACTTCATTTAATGTGAAGAGTCAACATAATATAACTGACTTCGGTAGTCCAAGAGACCTTGTATGAGAATCCAAAGGTCATCTAGATGTGTATATATGTGTATCATATCCATTAATAAAATGCACTACATGCTTTATTTTAATACGTGTGTCTAACATGGGAGAATGTTGGGTTATTATATTCTTTACAATGATAGAACAATAATTCCACTATCTAGTCGAGGTGGATCGACTGGGTGAGAAGTCGATCGACGAGTTAAGTTGAGTCGATGGTTAAGTCAGGGTTGAAGGAATTGACCAGGAAATTCGAAGTCAAAGTGATCAATGGGAAGTCTAAAGGTTATCCAATAGGAGTTCGATAGGAGGCCAAGAAGAATGAATATCAATAAAAACACAAGAGTTACCTTTGTTTTGTGGCGCATTAATCATAGTTAACTATCCATGCAGTCATCAGTTAATTGGCTAATCACAAGTGGAGTGAGGAGAGAATCATGCGTGCACATGTGTGGTGCCTTCCTGGTGTTGATCCCAAGGTAAGTGTGCCCTCATGGTGAATATCCTAAGGTGAGCATGCAACACTTGGTGATAATACCGACGTTTCCATGCAAGACTCTACTCCACTAGTCTAATTGAAGTGTGATTGAGTAATGACTAAAGAGAATGTGGTGTCCTTATCTAGGGGAGAATATCTATGACTAGGGGCGCCCTCAACATATATTGATCTATCAGTGTTTCATGGAAACTTGCACAGGAGATCTAGCTAAAACAAGTACAAACAAATCTTATCAAGAAAGGAAGAGAGATTCAATATGGAAGAATGAGAAAATATATTCACACTACTCCAATGAAATGATGATTGATACATATATCATGATCAATATGATACAATGAATGAGTGGAATACACTCATATATAGGGAAAAACATTCCATAATTAAGAAAAGCAATTAAGCAGTTAGTTTTCCTTAGGAATGCATGCATGCATAATAGTGATGGTAAAAATAGAAAGTCTAAAATAGAACTAGTCAGTTAACTCCCATTGAACTAGTGTGTCGAAAATAGAAATTTCTCCCACACCCCCCCTGAACATCACTATGGAGTAAAAAATGAGTCATGACTCCTAGGCCATTTTAGGTACTCATGTACAATGCAACTAATGAACACTGAAAAAAAGTGAGGAAAGAGGAAAACCATGTGGGAACAAACCCCCCCCTCAAAAGATAATGTATCAAAAGAAGAAAATAATAGCTGCTAGACAACTGTGTGCTTCACTGCAAGATGATCCCACAAAGTCTGAAACTTTTGCTCACTGAAAGTCTTCGTGAAGATGTAGAAATATTTATGAATCTGATGAAGTCCTTTGGCAACATGTCGGGCCTTGTACCTCTTGATCTTGTGGACCCATCTGCACCTGAAAATATTCCTTTCTGGTGGATGTGGAACCAGATTCCAAGTTTGGTTTTGTAGGAGTGATTCATACTCCTTCTGCATGGTTGTTTTCCATATTGGATTTCCCACAACCCTATTGTAGTTCTGTGGATCAGTAGATTGAACCATATAACAATGCATGGGCATTGTAGTTTATGAAGCTGAAAGTACATGAGAAGGTTGCTTGTGATGAGATTGAGTCCTCCTCAAATCCAATGGATTCGCTGCAAGGTTTCTTGTTGCCTGAAGTGTGGTATGTGCCTTCCTGGGCATCTGCTGAAGCTTTGGTGTTGGCTTCTTATCTAGTTGTACTACCTTCTTATTTCCATGTACATAATCTAAATGTATGGAATCATCTCTGATGTCTGAAATTGATGGAAGCACAAGAGTATATGCATGTTGCACTACAAGTGCATGCAAAGCACTCTCCTTATGTGTAAGTAGAATAGAGGAGTCATCGTCAGAAAACTTAGTGAATTTATACAACCTTGACTTGTGATCCACCTCATCAATTGCAATGATGGAATTGTCATGCATGTCAATTACTGAAACTGAATCTAGTGTAAATTCAACCCTTTTACCTTTCTGAGTGATCTGATAAACTGAGAGCAGATTCATAGAAAGCTTTGGAACATGTAAAACATTCTCAAAACTGTCATTGTGGAATTCCACTCTCCCTTCTCCTGCTATTGTTATTGGAGTATCATCCCCCATGAGAATAGGTGGTCTTGAGCATGGACTCAAAGAAGAGAAAACTTCCTCTTTCGTTGTCATATGATGGGATGCACCAGAATCTATAATCCATGAATCAGATGAGGAATTAATTGCAACCAGAGCATGATGATTACCTTTCTTAGGAGCAAGATCTTCTTCCTTCTACTTCTTGACTCCCTCTGGAATGAAGTTTCCAAGGTTGTTATGTTGAAGTGTTTGTGCCATAAGATCGATCTATTTCTTCATGCATGTGGATTCTTCATGATTCGGTTTATTGCAGTAAGTGCATTACTTTCCCTTCTTCTTCTTCTTGGAATCTGAAGAGTCTTTGGAACCTGAAGAATCATTAAAGGGTTTGGAATATCCCTCATTCTCGTTCTGTTTGGATGACCCTTTTCCATCATGCATGGTGAGTGCATGTGCTTTGGGATCTTTCATGAGGCCCATCTGTATGAGTTTTGTCTGCTCTTGTGTAAGAGACTCAATGAACTGAGCCAACGTAGGCATTTTCCAATTTGTTCCAAAAAGACATCTGCCAGAATGGAAATTGGAGACATATACAGCGTATTATGGTCCTAGCTTGGCCAAGATTGTTAGAATAAGTTGTTTCTCTTATGTAGACTTATCAATACCACATTCACCCAAGATTAGTAGCAAAAATTTTAATTTAGTAAAAAAATCTTGTATATTATCAAAACTTTTAGGGTCTAAGGTATTCAACTCTACCTCAAGCATATGACCTTACATCTCATCCTGTTTTCCAAAGATTCCTTCCAGGGTGGTCCAAATCTCGTTTGGAGTCTTGCATAAAGCAACATGAAACCATAAATCAATGGAGATTAACTCAAGAAGTAGTCATGTGGCCTCATCTTTACGGTTCGCCCATCTCATCTTCTCAATCCCTGATGTAGGTATTGTTTATGTCGCCATCGTCAAATTATACAGTGCTTTCCTTCTAAGTTGGAATTCTACCTTGGGCTTCCAATCAAAATAATTGTATGGTGTGAGGATTACCACCAAGTTTGATTGTATAATAGTTGTCATATCCATCTCGCCCACTGTTTCTAATAACCCCTAAAAATTTACTCTCAATCTGCAAGTGAAAAAATAAGAAATCAAGGATGAAAGGGCACTTTAAGTGAAAATTTGTATCAGTTTCAAGAGATGATCTTCCGACTTACTTTTTGATCAAATGGTGAGGAATCTCGCCAAACGGTTGAAAACCCACTTGCAGAATGGGTCGATTTACTTCCCATTTAGGCCATTTCCTCAAAAACTTAATATTTTGGGAGCAATCATTATAGAAAGGTATGACCACATATTCGTATTAGTTTCAGGAGGCTATCTTTCAGCTTACTTTCTTAGCAAACGGTGAAGAATCTCGCAAAAACGGTTGAAAACCCACTTCTAGAATGGGCCGATTTACTTTCCATGTGCGTCACTTCCTCAAAAACTTAATATTTTTGGAGAAATCACTGCTGAAAGGTACGACCACAGATTTAGCTCATCGAAACTCTGATTTTCTTTATTCTTTGGCTTGTCTAACTTGCTCCAAGCAGCATAGTTCTGATACCATGTCAGTGTTTCATGGAAACTTGCACAGAAGATCTAGCTAAAGAAAGTACAAACAAAGTTTATCAAGAAAGGAAGAGAGATTCAATATGGACGAATGAGAAAATATATTCACACTACTCCAATGAATTGATGATTGATACATAGATCATGATCAATATGATACAATGACTGAGTGGAATACACTCATATATAGGGTAAAACATTCCATAATTAATAAAAGCAATCAAGTAGTTAGTTTTCCTTAGGAATGCATGCATGCATAATAATGATGGTAAAAATAGAAAGTCTAAAATAGAACTAGTCAGTTAACTCCCACTGAACTAGTGTGTCGAAAATAGAAATTTTTCCAACGTGATCAACCTAGGAAAAGAAATACTAGGTGGGTGTGTAATATCTCCAACATAACAAAATCCCAAGATTCGCGGGATTTGTAGCCAATCATTTGCGTAGATCTGTAATCATTATTGTGTGCCATGATTTAGGGTTTTTCATATTGTAAATCCTATAAATAAGGCATGTTATAATTTTATTAAGTTGATGTTCATGCTAATGTTTAGTAGAAGGTTATTGGTCATGTAGATGTAAGTCGAATTGGCTACAGGGTTGTTCTTGTGTAAAGAAAGAGAGTATGATGGCGATTGTGTCTTAGGTGTAGACCAAGGTTAGTCATGTAACTCTTTATTCATTGAATGAATAAGACAACAAGGAGAAATGTGCTTAAGTAATGTTGGTTTTCCTGGTTTTAGGCTTCCAGGGTAAAATATTTGTGTACAATGTGTGATTGTCATTTATTTCTTGTTTAAATATGTCTTATCTTTCCCAGTTGGTTTAGTGTGAGCCTTTATTTCTCATCATAGAGTTCCTTATCATATGTAGGGTAATTCAAGACTCCCTCGTGAAACATCTCATAATGATAGCATACAGATTTATCTCCTTGCATCAAGACTACTCCCATAACATATTCACTCACATCCATCTCCAATTTGAAGGGCTTCTACAAGTTAGGAAATGCAAGGACTAGTGCTTGAATGATCTTCCATTTTATCTCATCAAATTCTTTATGTTGATTCTTTCCCCACTTGAAACTCTTACCATTGGCTATTATGGAATGGAGTGGCATAGCTACCACTAAAAAGGATGCTAGGAACTTCCATAGGTACTGTGTTTCCCCAACAAAGCCCCTAACTTTAGTCACATTAATAGGAACTGGCCACTTGATGATGGCCTCCATCTTCATAAGATTTATCTTGAGTTTCCCTCCACTAATCATGTACCCCTAATACACCAATTATTGATATGCCAACTCACATTTCTTGAGGTCAGCCAATAGCTTATGCTTTTTCAAAGTCTCTAACACTTTCATGAGATGTGAAATGTGCTCTTCCTAGGTAAATATATAAGCTAATATGCCATCCAATTACATTATTACAAATGAAACTAAATAGGGTTACAATACATCATTCATCAATCGTATAAATGTAGTTGGTGCATTACACAAACCAAAAGGCATGACCTATCATTCATATAGACCTTCCATCGTCTTGGAGGTGGTCTTCTTCTTTAATGTGTACCTAGTGGTATCTTGATTTGAGATTCAACTTGGTGAAGTACTTGGCATGCTACAATTGGTAACAAATCATTGATCCGAGGCAAAGGGTACCAATTCTTAAGTGTGATCTTCTTTAGGGCTCTGTAGTCAATACACATTCACCAAATCCCATTCTTATTGGGTACTATGATGATAGGTGACCCACAAGGTGAGGTGCTTGGTTGAATTACTCCCTTCTTTGGCAGTTGTTGCAACAGTTTCTTCACTTCATCTGCTTCTAGAACAAGCTATCTATATAGAACAATATCTGGTAATGGGTAGTCGTGCAACAATTGTATCTCATGCTCCACTTCCCTCTTAGGTGGTAACAATTTATCTCCTGAAACACTCCTTTGTATGCCTACAACAACTCCTCCACTTGTTTTTTATGTTCTTTGGTACATCCCTCCAGGGATGTCTTTACTCTTGTCGATTCCTCTCCTAGTTGATTCTCTCTTGAGAAAACCAATACATACTTCTTACTAAAACTTATCAACTTTTTAGCTTGGTTGGAACTTACCAAAGAGATCTTTGACTTACCTTTATGTGCGTTGATGATGTAATATTTCACATCCTTGATCAAGCGATATTGGTTTGATCTCCTCATGAATATTGTATCCCTCATATACTTGTAGGGGCTTCCAAACACTACACCACACATGTCAAGGGGTACTACATCTAACTCCACTTCATCAATAAAATCTACACTTATAGTAAACTTGATCTTACATTGTTTAGTGACTTTGATATATGCATCCTTATTCACCCATATCAATGGATATGGGATCAAATGATCATGAATTTCCAACCCAATATTGTTGACTAGATTGTCTGCAATGATATTGGTTTGTGAATCAGAATCGAATAGAGCATCCACCTTAGTCTTTTTTACTCAGATCTCAATGTGGAAGAGTTTAGTCATCTCCTTCTCTTCCTTATGATAAAGGCTACTTATATTCACCTCCTTTTGCACTAAATTGTGGAGGATCTTCTCATCCACATCTGATATGATCTCTACATAGTTGCATGAATCCATGCCTAACAAGTTCTTCTTCTTAGCATCATTACTATGGTTCTTTGGATTTATCTCCGGATGTAGTTTCCAACACTTATTTCCGGTGTGACCATCAATATTACAATGGTTGCAATGTTTATTTGGATCCTTGCACTAATGTGCATCGACTGTTGTTTTCTTGTCTTTTCCTTTCCATTTATTCTTCCCCTCCTTGAAATCATCTTGGTGGTGTTTTTGTTTAGAACCACTTGGTTTTATTTTATTATGGCCTATGTTCTCCAGTTACTATGCTTGCACACAAGCCTCATACACAATCATAGGATTGAAGAGAATCACTTGTTTTTGCAAATGACTATGTATACCCCAAATGCTTGAGGAGTACGTCTAGTTTCTTGGGAGAGATACCCAACATGATTTCCATCTTCCTAAACTCAGTGGTGTACTCTTGCACACTCTACCCTTGCCTCTACCTGAATTTTTTCCAACAGATCCACTAGTCCTCTACATACCTAATAGGGCAGAACTACAACTTGATGAGGGTTTTAAGAACCTCCCACTTAGTTACTAGTGGATCACCCTCTATCTTAAGTGTCTATGTGTGGATTTCCCACCAAGTTAGTGCATGGCCCTCTAGTTTCAATCGGGAAAATGAAATTTTATGCTTTTCATTTATATTATGGACACTAAAATACACTTCCCCGGGATGGGGGGGAAACTGGATTCCATGCACAATGAGATGTTAAATTCCCTTGCCGCCACCCTCTCCTCTAGACCTCGCGGTATGAGTTGCATTCACTAGATCGGATTGTTGGTGTGCCTGCATACAAAGGCTAGCTTAATGGAGAAATCAATGCTACAACGATGATTTTCCTAGACTAGTACGAATCGCATGAGACATGTCCACTCGACCCCTCCGACACTTCACCTTCTTAGCTTGGCTATAATTCAGGAGGTAAGCAACAAAAATAGTTATTTGGCTTTGGTCATGTATTTGTCTTCTTGCGTTCATCCCGACCACTTCCTTTCTTGATTTTCCACTCTTCTCTTGGTTTTCATTCTTGTCATTCCCTTCGTCATGCCCAAGGAAAGAGGCAAGCCTAAGTGTGGGTCGACTTACTACAACTTTGTAGCCCGAAAGCACATGCTAAGTTCCTCCTCCCATACCCAACGCTTCCCTAGTTCACCATAGCAATCCCTCTACGATGCCTTCTCCTTCATCGACCCAGAACTAGCTGGATGAAGGTCCTCCCATGGACTATGTCGAGGAAGAGATACCTATTATCCTGCCACAAATCCCTTTAGCTTCCTCCCTTTACATAGTCTCCGAATTTCAAGCCCCGCCCAACACTTCTGGACAATCCACCATTGGAATTGACTCTACTTTGGAAATGGAGACCTACATAATTGAAGAGGAAATCCCTTCAGATGAGCACAACGAGGAGGACCTTCTTGCAAGCCAACCTCCACTCGTCGCAGCTCCAAAGCCAAAACAGAATTGCACCTTCCGTCTCTCACAGGAAAACTTAGACCTCATCTTTGATATGCGACGGGATATGGCAAAGTAGCTTCACTGACACACCATCCTTAGAAACCGCTTGAATATGTTGTTTGATGCCCTTTTAGGCAATCCAGATAAACGAAGATGTCTAACTTGCACCCAACCGTTCATTTTCGCTCCTACCTGGCCTCAACCTCATGGCGACAAAGGCAATCCGACTTCACCCACTTTTTAATTTTGTTGTTTTTTTCTATCACTGTGCATTTTTCTGTTCATGGTTTCATTTGACCATCTGGTTTCAGACTTCAAAAGCATGAAGACATTTGGCCACCTGTTCTGGTTTCCATCTATTTGGCAGAACAATTCGTCGACTTTGGCTTATGTATGGACATGTGCACTGTTCTTATTACATTATAAGGTATTAAAAAAAAAAATTACAAAGAAAAAGACATTGAAATACACTTCTAATTGTTGTAGCTAATGATTCAACTTAATAACATCAACATCACCTTGATAGGGCTTGATATTCACTTTTTCTTTCATTTAAAAAAAAGGAAATGAAGGAGTGATGCCACTAGAACTTGGCTACTCTTTCTTAGGTTCTTTTTTCAACTCTTTTTATGGGTCTTCTCTATCTCTCAGTTTCTCATATAATCCAACTTTTGAGTTAGAGCCATTAACAGCCCTAAAAGGTCTGAACTTGTTTGCTAAAGATACCATGATGAGGGCCATGTTGCAAGAGATATCATCAAATTTCTCTTCCAACCTTGAAAATCTTTCTTCTACTACATCTCAAGGGTTGTTATTAATGGACTCATCTGCCATGGCTAGGGTTTCATGACTTCCTTATTAAGTCAATTACCGGATATTGCAACTTCCCACAAAAAACCCCAAAATAAAATGGCTTTGATACCAATATGATCTATAAACTACCATGTACATTCCGTTGGAATAGTTCATCACAACAGATCTTGTAATATTCTAGAATATTTTATTATGCATTTTTATTTCCTTAGATCTCAGAATTATTATTACTAGCTTATTACTCAAATTTATAAAAGTAATTAATCTACAAAAATGAAATAAAAATCAAAAGAACACACTATCCATGCAAATGAACACAAGATATATCATGGGAAANCTGCTAGACAACTGTGTGCTTCACTACAAGATGATCCCGCAAAGTCTGAAACTTTTGCTCATTGAAAGTCTTCGTGAAGATGTAGAAATATTTATGGATCTGATGAAGTCCTTTGGCAACATGTCGGGCCTTGTACCTCTTGATCTTGTGGACCCATCTGCACCTGAAAATATTCCTTTCTAGTGGACGTGGAACCAGATTCCAATTTTGGTTTTGTAGGAGTGATTCATACTCCTTCTGCATGGCTGTTTTCCATATTGGATTTCCCACAAGCCTATTGTAGTTCTGTGGATCAGTAGATTGAACCATATAGCAATGCATGGGCATTGTAGTTTATGAAGCTGAAAGTACATGAGAAGGTTGCTTGTGATGAGATTGAGTCCTCCTCAAATCCAATGGATTCGCTGCAAGGTTTCTTGTTGCCTGAAGTGTGGTATGTGCCTTCTTGGGCATCTATTGATGCTTTGGTGTTGGCTTCTTATCTAGTTGTACTACCTGCTTATTTCCATGTACAGAATCTAAGTGTATGGAATCATCTCTGATGTCTGAAATTGATGGAAGCACAAGAGAATATGCATGTTGCACTACAAGTGCATGCAAAGCGCTCTCCTTATGTGTAAGTAGAATAGAGGAGTCATCGTCATAAAACTTAGTGAATTTATACAACCTTGACTTGTGATCCACCTCATCAATTGCAATGATGGAATTGTCATGCATGTCAATTATTGAAACTGAATCTAGTGTAAATTCAACCCTTTTACCTTTCTGAGCGATCTGATAAACTGAGAGCAAATTCATAGAAAGCTTTGGAACATGTAAAACATTCTCAAAATTGTCATTCTGGAATTCCACTCTCCCTTCTCCTGCTATTGTTATTGGAGTATCATCCCCCATGAGAATAGGTAGTCTTGAACATGGACTCAAAGAAGAGAAAACTTCCTCTTTCGTTGTCATATGATGGGATGCACCAGAATCTATAATCCATGAATCCGATGAGGAATTAATTGCAACCAGAGCATGATGATTACCTTTCTTAGGAGCAAGATCTTCTTCCTTCTACTTCTTGACTCCCTCTGAAATGAAGTTTCCAAGGTTGTTCTGTTGAAGTGTTTGTGCCATAAGATCGATCTATTTCTTCATGCATGTGGATTCTTCATGATTCGGTTTATTGTAGTAAGTGCACTACTTTCCCTTCTTCTTCTTCTTGGAATCTGAAGAGTCTTTGGAACCTGAAGAATCATTAAAGGGTTTGGAATATCCCTCCTTCTCGTTCTATTTGGATGACCCTTTTCCATCATGCATGGTGAGTGCATGTGCTTTGGGATCTTTCATGAGGCCCATCTGTATGAGTTTTGTCTGCTCTTGTGTAAGAGACTCAATGAACTGAGCCAACGTAGGCATTTTCCAATTTGTTCCAAAAAGACATCTGCCAGAATGGAAATTGGAGACATATACAACGTATTATGGTCCTAGCTTGGCTAAGATTGTTAGAATAAGTTGTTTCTCTTATGTAGACTTATCAATACCACATTCACCCAAGCTTAATAGCAAAAAAAATTTAGTAAAAAAATCTTGTATATTATCAAAACTTTTAGGGTCTAAGGTATTCAACTCTACCTCAAGCATATGACCTTGCATCTCATCTTGTTTTCCAAAGATTCCTTCCAAGGTGGTCCAAATCTCATTTGGAGTCTTGCATAAAGCAACATGAAACCATAAATCAATGGAGATTAACTCAAGAAGTAGTCATGTGGCCTCATCTTTATGGTTCACCCATCTCATCTTCTCAATCGCTGATGTAGGTACTGTTTATGTCGCCATCGTCAAATTATACAGTGCTTTCCTTCTAAGTTGGAATTCTACCTTGGGCTTCCAATCAAAATAATTGTATGGTGTGAGGATTACCACCAAGTTTGATTCTATAATAGTTGTCATATCCATCTTGCCCACTGTTTCTAATAACCCCTAAAAATTTACTCTCAATCTGCAAGTGAAAAATTAAAAAATCAAGGATGAAAGGGCACTTTAAGTGAAAATTTGTATCAGTTTCAAGAGATGATCTTCCGACTGACTTTCTAATCAAACGGTGATGAATCTCGCCAAACGGTTGAAAACCCACTTGCAGAATGGGTCGATTTACTTCCATCCCGGGTTGTTTCCTCAAAAACTTAATATTTTGGGAGCAATCATTATAGAAAGGTACGACCATAGATTCGTATTAGTTTTAGGAGGCTATCTTGCGGCTTACTTTCTAAGCAAATGGTGAAGAATCTCGCAAAAACGGTTGAAAACCCACTTATAGAATGGGTCGATTTACTTTCTATGTGCGTTGCTTCCTCAAAAACTTAATATTTTTGGAGAAATCACTGCTGAAAGGTACGACCAGAGATTTAGCTCATCGAAACTCCGATTTTCTTTATTCTTTGGCTTGTCTGGCTTGCTCCAAGAAGCATAGTTCTGATACCATGTCAGTGTTTCATGGAAACTTGCACAGAAGATCTAGCTAAAGAAAGTACAAACAAAGTTTATCAAGAAAGGAAGAGAGATTCAATATGGAAGAATGAGAAAATATATTCACACTACTCCAATGAATTGATGATTGATACATAGATCATGATCAATATGATACAATGACTGAGTGGAATACACTCATATATAGGGCAAAACATTCCATAATTAAGAAAAGCAATCAAGCAGTTAGTTTTCCTTAGGAATGCATGCATGCATAATAATGATGGTAAAAATAGAAAGTCTAAAATAGAACTAGTCAGTTAACGCCCACTGAACTAGTGTGTCGAAAATAGAAATTTCTCCAACGTGATCAACCTAGGAAAAGAAATACTATGTGGGTGTGTAATATCTCCAACATAACAAAATTCCAAGATTCGCGGGATTTGTAGCCAATCGTTTGCGTAGATCTGTAATCATTATTGTGTGCCATGATTTAGGGTTTTTCATATTGTAAATCCTATAAATAAGGCATGTTATAATTTTATTAAGTTGATGTTCATGCTAGTATTTAGTAGAAGGTTATTGGTCATGTAGATGTAAGTCGAATTGGCTACAGGGTTGTTCTTGTGTAAAGAAAGAGAGTATGATGGTGATTGTGTCTTAGGTGTAGACCAAGGTTAGTCATGTAACTCTTTATTCATTGAATGAATAAGACAACAAGGAGAAATGTGCTTAAGTAATGTTGGTTTTCCTGGTTTTAGGCTTCCAGGGTAAAATATTTGTGTACAATGTGTGATTGTCATTTATTTCTTGTTTAAATATGTCTTATCTTTCCCAGTTGGTTTAGTGTGAGCCTTTATTTCTCATCATAGAGTTCCTTATCATATGTAGGGTAATTCAAGACTCCCTCGTGAAACATCTCATAATGATAGCATACAGATTTATCTCCTTGCATCAAGACTACTCCCATAACATATTCACTCACATCCATCTCCAATTTGAAGGGCTTCTACAAGTTAGGAAATGCAAGGACTAGTGCTTGAATGATCTTCCATTTTATCTCATCAAATTCTTTATGTTGATTCTTTCCCCACTTGAAACTCTTACCATTGGCTATTATGGAATGGAGTGGCATAGCTACCACTAAAAAGGATGCTAGGAACTTCCATAGGTACTGTGTTTCCCCAACAAAGCCCCTAACTTTAGTCACATTAATAGGAACTGGCCACTTGATGATGGCCTCCATCTTCATAAGATTTATCTTGAGTTTCCCTCCACTAATCATGTACCCCTAATACACCAATTATTGATATGCCAACTCACATTTCTTGAGGTCAGCCAATAGCTTATGCTTTTTCAAAGTCTCTAACACTTTCATGAGATGTGAAATGTGCTCTTCCTAGGTAAATATATAAGCTAATATGCCATCCAATTACATTATTACAAATGAAACTAAATAGGGTTACAATACATCATTCATCAATCGTATAAATGTAGTTGGTGCATTACACAAACCAAAAGGCATGACCTATCATTCATATAGACCTTCCATCGTCTTGGAG
The DNA here is from genome assembly GCA_000966675.3 of Picea glauca. Taxonomy (NCBI): domain Eukaryota; kingdom Viridiplantae; phylum Streptophyta; class Pinopsida; order Pinales; family Pinaceae; genus Picea; species Picea glauca. Next base: position 58,939 of record JZKD02S1906520.1, on the reverse strand, counting down.
GTGGTCTTCTTCTTTAATGTGTACCTAGTGGTATCTTGATTTGAGATTCAACTTGGTGAAGTACTTGGCATGCTACAATTGGTAACAAATCATTGATCCGAGGCAAAGGGTACCAATTCTTAAGTGTGATCTTCTTTAGGGCTCTGTAGTCAATACACATTCACCAAATCCCATTCTTATTGGGTACTATGATGATAGGTGACCCACAAGGTGAGGTGCTTGGTTGAATTACTCCCTTCTTTGGCAGTTGTTGCAACAGTTTCTTCACTTCATCTGCTTCTAGAACAAGCTATCTATATAGAACAATATCTGGTAATGGGTAGTCGTGCAACAATTGTATCTCATGCTCCACTTCCCTCTTAGGTGGTAACAATTTATCTCCTGAAACACTCCTTTGTATGCCTACAACAACTCCTCCACTTGTTTTTTATGTTCTTTGGTACATCCCTCCAGGGATGTCTTTACTCTTGTCGATTCCTCTCCTAGTTGATTCTCTCTTGAGAAAACCAATACATACTTCTTACTAAAACTTATCAACTTTTTAGCTTGGTTGGAACTTACCAAAGAGATCTTTGACTTACCTTTATGTGCGTTGATGATGTAATATTTCACATCCTTGATCAAGCGATATTGGTTTGATCTCCTCATGAATATTGTATCCCTCATATACTTGTAGGGGCTTCCAAACACTACACCACACATGTCAAGGGGTACTACATCTAACTCCACTTCATCAATAAAATCTACACTTATAGTAAACTTGATCTTACATTGTTTAGTGACTTTGATATATGCATCCTTATTCACCCATATCAATGGATATGGGATCAAATGATCATGAATTTCCAACCCAATATTGTTGACTAGATTGTCTGCAATGATATTGGTTTGTGAATCAGAATCGAATAGAGCATCCACCTTAGTCTTTTTTACTCAGATCTCAATGTGGAAGAGTTTAGTCATCTCCTTCTCTTCCTTATGATAAAGGCTACTTATATTCACCTCCTTTTGCACTAAATTGTGGAGGATCTTCTCATCCACATCTGATATGATCTCTACATAGTTGCATGAATCCATGCCTAACAAGTTCTTCTTCTTAGCATCATTACTATGGTTCTTTGGATTTATCTCCGGATGTAGTTTCCAACACTTATTTCCGGTGTGACCATCAATATTACAATGGTTGCAATGTTTATTTGGATCCTTGCACTAATGTGCATCGACTGTTGTTTTCTTGTCTTTTCCTTTCCATTTATTCTTCCCCTCCTTGAAATCATCTTGGTGGTGTTTTTGTTTAGAACCACTTGGTTTTATTTTATTATGGCCTATGTTCTCCAGTTACTATGCTTGCACACAAGCCTCATACACAATCATAGGATTGAAGAGAATCACTTGTTTTTGCAAATGACTATGTATACCCCAAATGCTTGAGGAGTACGTCTAGTTTCTTGGGAGAGATACCCAACATGATTTCCATCTTCCTAAACTCAGTGGTGTACTCTTGCACACTCTACCCTTGCCTCTACCTGAATTTTTTCCAACAGATCCACTAGTCCTCTACATACCTAATAGGGCAGAACTACAACTTGATGAGGGTTTTAAGAACCTCCCACTTAGTTACTAGTGGATCACCCTCTATCTTAAGTGTCTATGTGTGGATTTCCCACCAAGTTAGTGCATGGCCCTCTAGTTTCAATCGGGAAAATGAAATTTTATGCTTTTCATTTATATTATGGACACTAAAATACACTTCCCCGGGATGGGGGGGAAACTGGATTCCATGCACAATGAGATGTTAAATTCCCTTGCCGCCACCCTCTCCTCTAGACCTCGCGGTATGAGTTGCATTCACTAGATCGGATTGTTGGTGTGCCTGCATACAAAGGCTAGCTTAATGGAGAAATCAATGCTACAACGATGATTTTCCTAGACTAGTACGAATCGCATGAGACATGTCCACTCGACCCCTCCGACACTTCACCTTCTTAGCTTGGCTATAATTCAGGAGGTAAGCAACAAAAATAGTTATTTGGCTTTGGTCATGTATTTGTCTTCTTGCGTTCATCCCGACCACTTCCTTTCTTGATTTTCCACTCTTCTCTTGGTTTTCATTCTTGTCATTCCCTTCGTCATGCCCAAGGAAAGAGGCAAGCCTAAGTGTGGGTCGACTTACTACAACTTTGTAGCCCGAAAGCACATGCTAAGTTCCTCCTCCCATACCCAACGCTTCCCTAGTTCACCATAGCAATCCCTCTACGATGCCTTCTCCTTCATCGACCCAGAACTAGCTGGATGAAGGTCCTCCCATGGACTATGTCGAGGAAGAGATACCTATTATCCTGCCACAAATCCCTTTAGCTTCCTCCCTTTACATAGTCTCCGAATTTCAAGCCCCGCCCAACACTTCTGGACAATCCACCATTGGAATTGACTCTACTTTGGAAATGGAGACCTACATAATTGAAGAGGAAATCCCTTCAGATGAGCACAACGAGGAGGACCTTCTTGCAAGCCAACCTCCACTCGTCGCAGCTCCAAAGCCAAAACAGAATTGCACCTTCCGTCTCTCACAGGAAAACTTAGACCTCATCTTTGATATGCGACGGGATATGGCAAAGTAGCTTCACTGACACACCATCCTTAGAAACCGCTTGAATATGTTGTTTGATGCCCTTTTAGGCAATCCAGATAAACGAAGATGTCTAACTTGCACCCAACCGTTCATTTTCGCTCCTACCTGGCCTCAACCTCATGGCGACAAAGGCAATCCGACTTCACCCACTTTTTAATTTTGTTGTTTTTTTCTATCACTGTGCATTTTTCTGTTCATGGTTTCATTTGACCATCTGGTTTCAGACTTCAAAAGCATGAAGACATTTGGCCACCTGTTCTGGTTTCCATCTATTTGGCAGAACAATTCGTCGACTTTGGCTTATGTATGGACATGTGCACTGTTCTTATTACATTATAAGGTATTAAAAAAAAAAATTACAAAGAAAAAGACATTGAAATACACTTCTAATTGTTGTAGCTAATGATTCAACTTAATAACATCAACATCACCTTGATAGGGCTTGATATTCACTTTTTCTTTCATTTAAAAAAAAGGAAATGAAGGAGTGATGCCACTAGAACTTGGCTACTCTTTCTTAGGTTCTTTTTTCAACTCTTTTTATGGGTCTTCTCTATCTCTCAGTTTCTCATATAATCCAACTTTTGAGTTAGAGCCATTAACAGCCCTAAAAGGTCTGAACTTGTTTGCTAAAGATACCATGATGAGGGCCATGTTGCAAGAGATATCATCAAATTTCTCTTCCAACCTTGAAAATCTTTCTTCTACTACATCTCAAGGGTTGTTATTAATGGACTCATCTGCCATGGCTAGGGTTTCATGACTTCCTTATTAAGTCAATTACCGGATATTGCAACTTCCCACAAAAAACCCCAAAATAAAATGGCTTTGATACCAATATGATCTATAAACTACCATGTACATTCCGTTGGAATAGTTCATCACAACAGATCTTGTAATATTCTAGAATATTTTATTATGCATTTTTATTTCCTTAGATCTCAGAATTATTATTACTAGCTTATTACTCAAATTTATAAAAGTAATTAATCTACAAAAATGAAATAAAAATCAAAAGAACACACTATCCATGCAAATGAACACAAGATATATCATGGGAAACCCAAAATGGGAGAAAACCCAGCTAGAAGATGAGGCCTAGTTGTGCTCTATTTTGTTCATTTATGAAAAACAAGTACAGAGAAAGGGGCACTCACTATGGAGTTGTCTTTTACGTTGTGGCATGAATCACTACTTAAAAATCTTATTACTCCTCTATTATGCTCTCAAAACCCACTCCTATATGCTTTTCTCAACTATGAAACAAGCACAATGTTAAATAATCGACCTTGTCTTCTCTTAGTAGCCCAATATTTAACACAACATGATAGCCATCTAGGGTTAGGGTTCTTGCATACCTCAACCCTCAATCAATGTTAGGTTTTGGACCTTCTAGAATCTTCTTGAAAGTCCACATGTGGCTAGCCTCACATGTGTGAGTAATGGGGGCTAATGTGTCATCCACTCAGTACCATGGTGGTCAACAGGGTAGGTCAATTTGTGGTAGGCATAACTTCCACATACGAGCTCAAATTAAGGTGATTTTTGTATTGTTGAAAAGATCTCATTGTGTAGAACAATGTAAAGGGGTTGCACGCTACGATCACAAAGTTTTGACCCCAAAAAGTGTCATTTGATCCCTTAAGATGGTTGTGGAAGATTCTAGACCCAAATCTCCAAACTAGGACCTGCCACTGAAATGTGCCTTGCAAGCCAATTCCTCAAATTTTTCCACCTAGAAAGTACCAAGATAGATGAAAAACTATATAATGGTCCATTCTAGATCATAATTAGAAATGAAAAACTATATAATGATCCATTCTAGATCATAATTAGAAATTTGCTAGCATATGTTAATTAATGAATAGATTTGGATTATTTTCAAAAGGTTGTGAATAATGCTTGATGTCTAAAGTGTTCGTGGGTGAATAATTATGTGGTTTGATTTTTACATAGCTAATTCTTTTGGAAATAAAGCAATGTTTATTTCAACTTCTATTAAATCTTGGACTATGCATAGGAAGGTGATCACACAGCATGCTCCCATTTGAACCCAAGCATTCAGATTAAAGGAACCAAAGAGTAGGAATTAGGGGATTCTATCTACAATGTTAATGGAAGAATATGAACAATCTACCATATTACGGGGGGGCAACATTCACTATGAAACAACTCAATCTTCCCCAAATCTATTTGAAATTTGAATTTGAACCACTGATAAGAGAAATAAAAGGACCCCAACACTCAGTCAAGTCTGGGTAAGGGGAATAAGGTAGAAAACCATCCCATCAATTAGGGATTTGATTGATTGGGTCAATTGGGGCTCTTCTAGAAGATATACAAGTATTTAGATGGGAAGAAGAAGATAATTCCTCTTCTTGATTTCCCAATTCTGTTTTTCATCTTATGGTAGTGATTAATTTTTGAGCTTCAGAGAGAAAGGAGATGTAGTAGCTACTAAATGTAATTTCCTACATATTTAAATAAATAATACTATAGTTCAGTTGTAACAACTTTTTTCTAAAGGTTCTGAACACAATTGGGTAGGGCCCACTCAAGGGGAGAGACCATAACCTTATTGTGTTGTCCTGCTTTTGTTTTCATCATTTACTTGCTTCTATGTTTATTATTTTATTTCAATAATTTATTTTGTCAGTGGATTTGTTTAAGTTAACCATTTTCCAACATATGTGTTTTATATTGTTTCATTCCTTTAGTTTATAATATCCTACACTTTTGTTGATAAAAAAATTGGTCACCTAAGTTTTCCACTCTTTGGAATGAAAAAAAAATTGATATCATAAGAAGAAAAATTGAATAATCACCATTCCATGGTGTATCCTTCAGTCTTAGCTTCATCGTGTATTTTACGGAATCAAAATCCGAGTCTATATGCCCGAGTTACTCATGCAAGAAGAGCTGTGAAGAATTGCAAGAAGAATTTTTCTAAGTGTTGTGTCCCTTTTTCCTCTCCATTTTCAAATTTTTGACTAAGTACTCTCCTGACTTAGTCATTTCTCTCACCTTCCATCTCCTCTCCATCTCCATACTTAGTTGTTTTCGTACTCCATTTTCCCATTCCTCACACAACTCATTGTCTCAATATTCTCCATCCATCTCCACACTTAACCATTTTTCCTCTCTTATCCCTTCACCTCTCTTCATACTCTCATTCCATACTTAGCGATTTTTCTCAATACTCTCATATTCCCTTAGCCATTTCTCTCATACTTAGTCTCATATTCATTTCCCTTCTCTTCTCATACTTAACCATCATTCCCTCTTCCACTCTACTCTCCATACTTTATATTCCACACTTAGCCATTTTTCTCTCTGTTTATTCCTTACTCTCCTTTCCTTAATCATTTCTACGTTCGTATTCCCATTTTCTTTTATTTTATTTTCCATTTTCACTTTCATTATTTCATTTTTTATTTCCCTTTTTTATTTACCTTTTTCTTTTTCTTTTTCTTTTCCACATTCATGTTATCTCTATATTTCACGTAACTCTTCCCCAACACTTAGTCATATTTCTTATGACTTACCATGGGTCAGTGACATTTCTTATTGTTAAAATAATAGGTGTGCTCGTTTCACCATAAACAATATCACTATATTTTCACCCAACCATAGG
>JZKD02S1906520.1:42003-52663 GCA_000966675.3 Picea glauca | reverse complement strand
CATCATCCCTAGGTGATGAATTGGCATTGTTTGAGTTAAAAATGTTTAGTTCTCACATTCTAAATGGTTGATGACAACCCATAGTTAAACTTGGTAATGTTACAAGTAAAGTACTTATAAATTACTTTTGAGTATAATATAGATGTACTAATAAAGCAAAGTACTTTTGAATATAATATATATGTACTACTAAAGTAAAGTACTTTTGGATATTTAAAAATAAAATATTAATTCAAAATTCATAAGCACAATAATTAAGTTATATATATTATTCACATTTTATTTTTTTAACTACATAAAACAATTCTTAATATATTCAAAATAATATATATACGCACTAATGTAAAAATCCCAACCCGCATATTTCATGTAATATGATTAATATAATATAAATACTCCATATATTAATATATACATAAGACACATGGTATACATACCCCTCACTAATATAATATACAAAATATAATATATTATATTACGAGGTGCAACCCATACATTACCCCTATATTATATTAGTCGAGAGCTAATATCATATATGGGGTGCACCCACCCCCATATTTCCATACATACTCAATATATTAGCCAAGAGATAATATAATATATGGGGCGCACCCAGGTATACCACGTGCCACATATACTAGCCAAGGGATAATATAATATATGATATGGGGTGCACCCCACATCCCATATATTATATTAGCCCTTGTGTAATATATGAGGAACGTGGTATTATTTGGGGCACATGGTATATGCACTCCTAAGAGATATAATAATAAATAATATGTGGGGCACATGGGTTGGATCCATATATTATATTAGTTTAACTAATATAAAGTGTGGGTGTTGTAATTTAGGGAAAAGTAGGGAAGTGTTACCAGTAGTTCATTACATAAGCAAGCATAGATTCACACATGCATACATATAAATAAAGACATACACAAAGTAGTGGAAGTCCAATGAACAACCTTTATAAGATAGATGATTTAATACAACACAATCTCTCTCTTCTCTGATACATATTTATCTATTTATACCTACATATTTAGTTACGAGGCAATTGTAACTACTTAATTGCTTGGGTGGGTTGCTTAACAGAACTCTCGACCGAATTATACTTTCGACTTCGACATTCGACCAACTAACTCTTAGTCGATTGTTGGGTCTAGTCGACTAGCCCCTACAACATCTCCCCCCACCTCAATTCTTTGCTCGTCTCGAGCAAGAGGGGAGTAAAACAAAATTTTATTTTACATTGATTGATTACAAATAGAAATGATATAAGGAGATGGAGAGAGAGGAAGGAAGAATTTTTTTGTGCTTGAAGTAGTTATGTAGCTTTGTATGACCGTCCTTTATTATCTCTTTTCACTTCCTTGAATGCTCGAATTTGACATCATCCTTGATTTTGAGTCCATTGTCATCTTTTCTTCCTGCAAAAATATGTTACTTAAAACGATCTTTTGACATTTTCTTTATGCGCTTTGTCTAAGTAACCTGAACCGGACTGTGACTCTCAATATTATAGATGATTCTCGAGTGCTCCCATCGTCCTGAGAATTAAATGGATGAAACCGCAGGGGGGCACTCCTTCCTTCACGTGAGGGTGAATATCTTCTTTTGACGTATGTAACCATGATGGTTGAATAGCTTCTACATTCTAAGGGTTTGGTTCAGGAGGGTCATCATCTGTTATGCTCATTGGCCCCATGGTCAATGTTTACAAACTTAACTATGTGCAGAGTGGTTTTTTCGCTTTCCTCTAGCTTGGGTATATAGAGTTTGGTTTCGTGATCCTGAAGGCAACTAAGAGGGTCGCGGGATGCTTCTCACGTGACTTAATATTCAAGGATCTCAGGTTTTCATAGAATTGCATGCGTAATCATGAACGTTATCCTTTTCTACCCAGTCAACTATTGTTGATATGATCTTTATTACGTTGTTATATTCTGACAAAATATTTACGGTCTTAATGAGAATTTTTGTTTGTCCTCACCTATTGATCCATGGATGTATCTGTCTTAACCATGATTATTGAAGGGTTGGAAGACTCATGTGAGGAGACATTTATGTGAATGTTGAACCAGCATTCATGTGAAGTCGGTTGGGCGTACAAAGTGTCGGCGTCCAATTGATTGTTGTATGTGTCGAGTCATCACAAAGTTACGTTAGTGATTGTGCAAATGCCTTCTCCATCGCATTAGGCATTAATTTTTTGTCAGGTTCCTTGGTCTGAAGTCGAAATTTTCATCGTCAGTTTTTTCTCTTGCTTGACCGACTAATTCTCCTCTATCAATCCGCGGTCGATATATGGTTCGACTGACTACTTCTTTTTTATCTTCGAGTTTCCTCTCTTCGGTTCTTCTTAGTCAATGTTATTGATAATTATTGTGTTCGTCTGTTTTCTGGTAGTCTCATCTATGATGTCTTCGCTCGCTTGAATCTCGCTCGCTCAAACCTCGCTTTCTTGATCTTGATCTGCCTCGATCAATCGACTATCGCTTGATGAGGATTTTTCATAAGTCTAGAGATGCAGTTGTGTGTAGATCTCTTCTTCATCCACTTTCTCTGTGAATTAACCAGGGGATTATTTCTCTCTCCATTCTAATTCTCCTTTACTTATTTCTTCAAAACTTTGGAACTTCTTTAATACTTAACTTTTCCTATTACAGTTTCTTGTACTTGAATTTTATACATGAATTCTTTGTAACTAACTTTTAGTTTAAACAAAAAAGGATTTAGTACTTGATACTATTATTAATATGCACTAATCTACTTTGACTTCGACCAGACTTTTATATTTCCAGTTTTGGTCGATCCATGTTGGCATTATTTTAGACAAACTTTGCCATCAATGTTCCTCATCTCTATGCATTATACTTATTTAATTGGGCACCATTAATTACTTTTTTAAATGGGTGCCCCAACAAAGTTCGAAGTTTAACTACGCATGTCGGTCAAATATCTTCTATAACATAAGGACCAAGCAATGTTGTCTCTAACTTCCTAGGTTTTCCTTTGATTCGGTTTTCATATAGTAGAACTAAAGTCTCCATTTTTTATCTCCTTCTTTTTCTGATGACGATCATGCCATACTTTTTGTTGTTGTTTTTGAACTTCTTGGTGGTGCATTATTATTAATTTTCCTTCTTCTAGATTATTCAATTGGTAAAGATGATCATGTCTGCTTCTATCTTGGTCAAATTTAGAAACAATTTCTACTTTGTCTGAGTTGGCCCAGAAGTGAAGTGGTATCACAGCTTCTTGTCCATGTATAAGTTTAAATGGAATATGTCCAGTCGATCACTTATAAGTAGACATGTGTGCCCATAAGACTGCAAGAATTTTTTCGTCCCAGTCGTTCTTATCGATGTCGCAAATTTCAGTGAGTCCTTTTTGTAATGTCTTATTGAATGCTTCAACTACACCATTTTCTTGGGGATGATATGTCATTTTTCTTCTGTGATCAATGAGAAATTTCTTTAGTAGGACTTGGATTGTCTCGTTCAAAAAATGTGTCCCTTGGTCACTGATTAGAGTTAGTGGACATTCAAATCTTATGATTATGTTCTCATAAATAAATTTTGTTGCAGCCTCTTTAGTGCATGTTTTGACTAGTTCTACTTCCTCCCACTTAGTCACATATTCAACTGCAGTGATAATGTATTCTGTGCATGTTCTCTTTTCTCTCTAAGGTAATGGACCGACAAAGTCAATGACCTATTTCTCAAATGGTCGATTAGGATTGACCGATTGTAATGGATTTTCATTCTTCCACAAAGGTCGACCCATTTTTTGACAGCGATCACATTTCTTGAGTTGTTCCCGACAATATTTATGTAAATTCGGCCACCACGAACCCGCCTAAAGTATCTTTTGCGTTGTTGTGTCGACCTGAAAGTGGCCCCTAGCAGGTCCTACATGTGCCTCTTGATAATGTATTCTCTTTCATGTTCTAGAGAACATCTCCTTAAGACGTCATCATGTCCCATTTTGTATAAATATATGTTGATGATTATGAATGGTGTTGCTTTTAGAGCTAACACTTTCTTTTTATTTGCTGAGAGATCTTTGGGTGCTTTTCCTTCCTCCAAGAAATTAGTTATTTCTTCCATATCTTTTGGTGCTACTTCAACGTGGAATAGATGTGCATATGTAAGGGCATCCCCTATGCCAGTCGATTCCTCCCCTATCTCGAGTCATGACAGATGGTCAAGCCTGGTGTTCTTTTTCCTAGGTCAGACAATTATGTCGAACTCAAATTCTTGGAATAGTAATAACCAACAACAGATTTTTCCTTGATGAAAAAGTTTATTGACTAAATATTTTAATGCTTGATAATCTGTAAAGAGTGTGAATGGGTTTGCCAGTAAGTTGTGTCAGAATTTCGGCAAAGTGAATATCATCAACAAATCTTCCCTTTATGTGGTCGAGTAATTCCTTTCTTCTTTATTCAACTTCTGACTCAAAAACGTGTTCGGGTGGTCAATTGTGTCACCATATGGTTGCACTAGAACCCTCCCGTCGATGACATTTGAAGCATCGACATGGGCATGAAAATTTCTCAACCAGTCACAAAATTTTAGTATGGGGGCTTCGACTAGTTTCGCCTTTAAAACTTCGAATGACTCCATCTAAACTCAATTTCTTTCCAAAGCAGCTCATCCATTGGGAAAGTGATATATGAATAGTGGTGTATAAATTTTCGGTAATAACCAGTATGTCCGAGGAAGATTTTAATCATTTTTTTATTTACAGGTGGCTTCAAGTCAAGGATGATTTTGATTTTTTCCATGTTGACTTTTACACCATCCTTGCATACCATGTGGCCTACGAGAATGCCAATTGGTGTGGAAAATATGCATTTCTTAATGTTGAGAGACAATTGGATTTGTCTGCATCAATCTAGTATTAATCTGAGCCATTGTATATGGTTTTTAAATAGGTTGTATATAGTCCAATCATCGAAGTAGACAACCATTGTCTTGTAGATGTATTCATGAAATGCTTTTACTATTATTCTTGGAAATATTGTTGGGGCATTCTTTAGCCCAAATGGAATTACCCTATATGCGAAGGAGCCAAATTCAAACACAAATGTTGTCTTTGGTTGATCTTATTTAACTATGGGGACTTGATTATATCCTGAAAATTCTTATGTGAATGAGTAGCATTCATGACCTACAACTTCATTAATAATTTCGTTGGCGAATGGAGTGGCGAATGGATCCATTAAAGTTAGTTTGTTGAGACCTTTGAAGTCGACGTAAATTCTTAACTTCTTAGGGTCATGATTCTTTGGTTGAACCACCATATGACTTGCCCATTATGCTTTATCGATTGGATATATGATGCCTACTGATAACATTCCTTTGATTTCCTTCTAAATGTTGGGCTTGTATTTTTGAGATAATTTGTAAGGTCATTTTTTTATTGGCTTTGTTCCCATAATGAGTTCAATTTTCATTTCTCCCATTTCTTGTACAAGTCTTTTTAGATCTTTATAGTCTCATGCAAATATATCTTGATATTCTTTGAGTAAGTCTACTATGTCAATTGTCTCTTTCTCTGTCTAATAGTTTCCTACTCGTGCCATTTTTTGTCGATCGTCATTTGATATATTTAACCCTTTTGTCTTTAATTCAACATTCATCCACTCTGGTGGTTTTTCTTCTTCGAGATGTCAATCCCCTTCTTCAATTTTGGTGAAGCTCGTTGAAAAGTCAGGCTGTTCAATTTCCTCCTTTTCTTCCTTAGATATTTCTAATATTGATTTTACATGGTTTTGCATCATTGGGTGGTCACTTTTCCATCGAGAATTCTGGCCAGGACAGCTTGTATTTTCCATATCGATTCTTTGTTCTATCGAAACAAGGTGGCAAGACAATTTCTATCCTTCGTCGACCGTCATCTTCCCCTTTTCTTTTTGTCTAGTTGGTGTTGGTTTTCTTGGAAGCTCTTAATTTGTTGTGTCATTTATTTTAGATGTTCCTCCTTTGGAATAAATTCAAAGTCTTTGATAAAAAAAATCTTTAATATCAGACCAATTGAGTGTATGGACACATGCTTCTTCAATTTTCTACCATTTATTTGGTATTTCATCTAGTGTGTTTGGGAACATGTGCAGCCATACCCTTTCATCTTTATATCATATTCTACACCATTCAATCTCACAACGGTGGATATGATTAATTGGGCCATACCCAACCTTGAATATAGGGATGTCGGTTGCTTTGAATAGTTCATTTTCTCCAAAGCATTCTATAAAGTAAGTTGATACAATTGTTCATGTTTTCAGTCTTAGGGAATGTGTTTCCCACCATCTTGCAGCTTTGCCTGTAAAGGTTTCTACCGAGATTTGATTTCTACCTTGTTCTCCGATAAATTTAGAAACTTCCTTGAAATGCTTCGATGAGACATTTCGTTCGTTGTAACATAGCAACTTTTCCATCATGTTGTTGATCAGAATAAGTGTAGGAGTTTGTCGAAGTCTCTTTTCATACACTATAGGTGTTGCTTGAATTTAATAGCATGTTTTGGAACATTTAATTGGGTGGCTTCGATGGTCCAACAATCTTTTGAGTGTGCCTCATCATTTTCAATCTGCCAGAACTTGTATAGAGTTGAGTCAAAATTGTTTCTGACAGACATTTGAGATTTTGTTGAGATTTATCCTTGCGCGTTTAGTTCGACATAATCTCTTTGTTCATTGATTATTTGGTACAGACATCGCGCTTCATGATCCTCATCCAATGACTCACTCCAAGGTTTCCCTTCATTAGGATCCAGAGAAATTATTATTTTCTTCCACTCCCTTTTAACTTGATTCTGTATTTTTCAAGGGAGATATTTGCTTTCATTTGTCATCCCCATGGTCAACCAACAAGTGTTGCATATGTTGGCATTCCATCGACTAAGTCGATTACTTCAAAGTCGACTAATGTTGGTATACCCATAATATAAGTTGCAATGTTTCAGAGTATACCAATAGGCTCTATTAGTCTTTGATATGTTGGCTTCAGGTAATTTAGTGTTGGTGCTAATGAAGGCCAACCCAACTGTATCCATGTATCCCAAGGTAGGATATTGACTTGTGATCCAAAGTCGATGACTGCCTAGTTAATCAATACCACATGATTTTCCAAGTCGACCCGTGGGTCATAATATTTATTCTTATAGGAGAATTGTTTGACGTCCTTAGACAGTATGTGTCCTTCTTTATACTCTTTCGGTATATTAAGCATATCCAACAAACTAAATGTTTTTCTTTCAAGAGTTGTAAGAATTCTTATACAATGTCTTTGTTTTGTCTTCCTCTGTTTGGTTGGTCTCGATTAGAATTTTTGAAGAATTTAAGTGCTTCCCTCATAATTTATTCTTCTTTGTATGGATTTGGAAACTGACTATACTTCCATGTTTGTCGATCATGTAAGGGGATATTATCCCGTCCTGCGCCCGATCTAGTGATGACATGTAATTTCTTCGAATTTAACACTTCTTCTTTGGAGACTGCGTGTAGGAGGTTAACGTTCTTTTTGGTTGTGACCTTATCAAGTATTATTGGATAGTCTTCTAATGAATGATCGCCAATGCCACAAATGTTACAAAATTTTAAGTCGACCGGATATTTTATTGGGAATTCGGGGCTAATATGATCTTCTTTTCAATAATTGTAACAGTACGGTCGACCTCGACCTTGGAATTTGTCTCGACCGCATCTGTCTCGACCACAACCCTGACCATAGTAATCAATTATTCTCCCGTAGTCATTATTATGATTGGTTGTGGTGTGATAGATTGTATTCACATTTCTATTTCGTGCATTTAGTCGACATTCAAATGTTCTATGGTTGTGCATTTCACAGATATGGAACTACTTGGTATTTTTCAAGTTGTGCATTTCACAGATATGGAACTACATGGTATTTTTCAAGTTGTGCGGAAAATCTTGTACAGTATGGTCGGTAAAAGTTTTACATATGTTACAATATGTTTCTGCTTGCACTTGTCGTCCATACATTGCTCCTGGTACTTGATCGTTAAGACTTCCAGTATCTTTTGTCTAACCATATTCGTAGAATGTGGTACATCACACCTCGCTTATTCTTAAGGATAAATTTTTAATGGTTTGTTGTAGATGTTATATTTTTTCTTCTATCCTTTATGTCGATGAGGAATTCGATGGGTCGTCATCATTTGAATCGACACATTGTGATTTTTGTAATGCATCTTCACACGAGGTTATCTCATAAATCCGTAATGGAGTTTTGATTTGTTGTACCAACTGGTTACGTACCATTGTACTAGTATACTTTGATAAATTGTTGATGGTATTTGGCTAAGTAGATCTTTGAATCTTTTGTCGTATTCGCTGACCGACTCGCCTATTCATTGCTTTATTTCTTTCAGTTTTTGTGCGACCAAGTGTGTAACATCTTGGACCTTGAAAAATGATAAAAAAAAATTGCTCTTTATTTATGATTTTGATCGGCTTTGATTTTCTATGAAATTCATGAACCATGTTAGAGCATGGTGTTGAAGAGCGGCACTAAAGTGTGCCATCTACTTATCTTCATTTGAGATGTCTGCCACATCCCAAAAATTTTAGCATACAAACCAATGTCTTTTTGGGTCTTCATCTCCTTCATAAAGGAGAATCTTATTGAGTCCCATGGCTACTTTAAGAACGTTAGATTTTTGTGATCCTCGACTTATCACACTTTTTGACTGGGATGTCAGACTCTTAGTTGGTTGTTCTTCTGTTGACTTGTCTGTCGGTTGGTCTTCTAACGGATCATATTTGAGGAGTAATTGCTTATTTCTTTCTTGACCAATTACTTCTTCAGTCTGACAACTTTGGTCTTTATATTCAATGATACCTCTTTCTATCGGACGTGTCGGTTCACAACTATAATCTATTAAATTTTGTTCTCTTGGTATAATATTTGGCAGAGGGGTCAGGTCTGTGAGATCCTTGATGTGAATGAGCATTGTATCAACTTCATTTATTTCTGGCTCGACAATCAATGTGTCACATAAATTTCCATGTTCATCAGTTCTATACCATAATCTTGTAGATTGTTCCTCAATCTGAAGTCTTTGTTGAAGGAATTCTCTAATTCGAGGGTTGGTTGATTGAACAGGAGGAGAGTGTATCATTGGTCCTCACTCTTTGTTATCCATGATTTCGGCTTGGTTTTCTAGTTGATGGGTTCCCATGCTAGCCTCTATCAACTGTGCTTTGTTACTTCTATCGGGGATCATCACGGTTGTTGTTATTTCCAGCTTTGGTCAATTTCTTTTAGACTTAGATTTCTCACATGCTCTATCAATTTGATCTCCTCTGGCCATTTTTTTATTCAACTTCTGGTTGGTCCACATGTTATGAATCTCCTCTCTTTTCTTTTGTCTCTTGTCTCACTCCAATTTTTGGCTGTCAGACGTTTGCTTGTAATTCAGTTTCCCTCTTGAAGACATTTATGCTTTAGTCGATCAAACGTTGGTATGCTCTTTTCTTATGACATCTCATGGATTAGCCGACCCTTGAACACCACCTCAACTTACTCGGAGTTAGTGAAGATGGCCATGTTTATTTGCTCAAGAAGTAGTCCCTCACTTGTTTTATATATTTGCACCTTGCTTCTAGGAATTCAGCCCACTTTTCATCTCTTTCTTCCCAGTGACCATTTTGTGGTGGTGTACCAAGTCGAGGTCAGAATTCGACAATGTCGCCTATGCCTTTGTAGAGAAAAAATTTATGAAGCAGTCTGGGAATTGTGCACAGGAATCCGTTGTGTAGTTCCATGTAGAATTTGTCTTTTATTGTATTGAGGGATGTTTGATCCTCAATAGCTTGTTCTGTTATGTAATCTTCGACGATTCTTTCAACCCACTCGTGCAGATTTGTTCGACCCTAGTTTGTATGCTTGAGGGTTAATTTTTCATCAGGCACAATTTATGCATTACCGGATTTGTTGATGTACTCGAACAAGGCTTGCAGGATAGCTTCTAGAAATGTTTCATGGGTCTCTGAGAAAAATCGTGATTGTTCTTTTTATAGCGTTAGGTTATTTCGTCTTGCGTATTTTTTTTATTTCTCACTCCCACCATTGGCGTATGTCTTATAAAGTGATCATCTATGTGAACATTTGCATGCCCGGGTTCAGAACTACTAGCAATGAAACCAATGTTGTAATCTAGGGAAAAGAAGGGAAGTGTTACTAGTAGTTCATTACATAAGAAAGCATAGATTCACATATACATACATATAGAAAAATATATGCACAAAGTAGTGGAATCCCAAAGAACAACCTTTATTATATAGATGATTCAGTACAGCACAATCTCTCTCTTCTCTGATGCATACTTGTCTATTTATACCTACATATTCAGTTATCAGGCAGTTGTAACTACATAACTGCCTAGGTCTGTCAGTTAACAGAACTCTTGACCGACTTATGCATTTGACTTCGACAGTCGACCGACTAACTCTTAGTCGATTATCGGGTCTAGTTGACATAGTCAAATAGCCCCTACAACAGTGTGGTATACCACTTACTTCATATATTAGTTAAACTAATGTATGAAGTATGTGATTATTTCAATTACGTAAGTATATATATTAATTAAATTCATATATATATATATATATATATATATATAT
>JZKD02S1906520.1:23657-37707 GCA_000966675.3 Picea glauca | reverse complement strand
ATGTGGCCCCATGTAACATTGATTGTTACAAATGTCATAACTATGGACACATAGCTAGTGATTGTAGAAGCATGATAGATACTTCCATGAAAGAGAACATTGATATAATATATAAGAAAGTATGGATAAGAAAACACGAAGAACAAGTGAACAAAGACCAAGTCCCAGAGACCGCAAGATTGACAATAAAACGAGATGAAGTAAATTCTACAGAGAAAAAGAAAGATGTCAGATACATAAAGGTTTGGAAAATAACTGAAAGTAAATAAGGAACATGCTCAAGAGATTGTACTTTCAGGCATTCTAGTAAAAGATGGATCCACAAAAATAAAAATAAAAATAAAGTCAGAGCTTAGAGAGATAATGAATCTACCAATGAAGATGATGATGAATACACTTCAGAGCAAGAATTGTTCTGAGCCTTCCAGTTTAGAGACTCCAAGATAATATGAATAATAGACAGGGGGACTCTATGCGGTAGCTGAGACAGACCAGAGAACCATCCTTCGAGCAGCTTGCAGAATTTGAGTAGACAAATTCATTGCATTCAGTTAGCAGAAGTACAATATGATAGATTAATCAGTTGTAGTAAGTGCTTCATGGTAGTACAGTGACATATGAGTCAAAATTATGGACAGTTGTGTAGCAGAGTCTTGAACAGTATGGACAGATATGGACGTGAAATCAACTTTTTTGAATGGGTAACTTGAAGAAGAAGTCTACATTGAACAACTAGTTCCTAGAGCATGGTACTCTAGACTGGATAAATATATACGTCATGCAAGGTTCCGAAAAGGAAGTGTAGACAACAACCTCTACATTAAGAATGAATTTGAAATGTCAGTACTTGGAGAACCATCCTTC
The DNA here is from genome assembly GCA_000966675.3 of Picea glauca. NCBI lineage: Eukaryota > Viridiplantae > Streptophyta > Pinopsida > Pinales > Pinaceae > Picea > Picea glauca. The sequence goes on along the minus strand of JZKD02S1906520.1, from coordinate 36,843 downwards.
TTTCTAGGTCTTCGAATACGTCAAAGCAGCCAAGGAATTTTTATTTCTCAAACTAAGTATATTAGAGAAATGATAAAGAAGTTCGGAATGGAAGATTGAAAACTAGTTACCACTCCTATGCAAACTAGTTGCAAGTTGAGCAAATATGATGATTCAAAGTCTACAGACCAAAGGCAATACAGGTAAATGATTGGTAGCTTATTATATGTTACAACATCCAGACCAAATGTAATGCAGACAGTTGGGCGGGTGATACGATTTCAAGCAACACCAAAGGAATCACATGTCTTAGTAGTGAAAAGGAATTTTAGATATCTCAAAGGAACATAAGAGTTTGGATTATGGTATCCAAAAGGAAAGGATCTATCACTTATTTCCTACAAAGATGCAAATTGGGCAAGTTGCATTGATGACCGACAAAGCACCAATGGAGCAACGATCTACTTGGGTGAGTGTTTAGTATCTTGGCTAAGTAAGAAACAATCATCAATATCTTTATCTGCAGCCGAAGCAGAGTATATTGCAGCAACAACATGTTGTACACAGGTTCTATGGATGAAACAAACTCTAACAGATATACAGGTTGAGTATGATGAGCCCATTTCAATCTATTGTGATAATACAAGCGTCATCAGTATCTCAAAGAACCCGGTGATGCACTCCAAGACGAAGCACATTCCAATAAAGTGTCACTTTCTTCGGGAACAAGTTGTAGAGAAGAACATCAGAGTTGAATATGTGGGCACAAAAGAACAAGTGGCAGACATCTTTACAAAACCGCTTCCAATGGAAGCCTTTGAGTATCTTCGCCAGAGACACGAAATATTTTCTACTCCAAAATGAATGTTATTGAATGCTTATCTTATATGTCTTATATTTATAGAAGGAATCACCATAAAGAGGACAGTTCAGGTTGGGAGATCAGTTTCAGGAAGAGTTCATTCAGGGGGAGCATCCCAGAATGGAAAGATACATTTGTCATTGATGACAAAGGGGGAGAGATTTATCAAATGCAAAGGTCAATGCTTGGAGAAAGAGAACAAAGGCATGGTTCCAGGGGGAGCGATGGTCATAGAGGGAGCATGAGTGATATGACTTCAGTACTACATCAGAGTGTTTCCATCAATTCCAAAGTGGGATATTGTTGATTAATTGGGTTGGTTGTCATTGATGTCAAACCTTGAAGAAAGTCTGGTAGCAAATTCGGGTAGCACAAAGGTTTGGGTAATGGACCCGAGTTTGTTTGATGGAAAATGGTATGAGTTTTGATATATTTGTAGGTAAGACTATTCTATATGGATAGTACATGTCATGAAATTTTTGGTGGTGTGGAACGTCATATAACTCCTCACGATTAGAGAGTTATGGCCATGTAAAGTTGGAGAACATGTTGAGCACTCAACACACCCTAAAAGCCTTATGAAATTTTATCACTTTTTGGGTACCACTTTTTTTTTTTTACTGTCTAATTTGGGTTCACTTTGGGGGATGGTTTATTTTGTTTTTTTTTCATGACTCTTATCAATCAATTCAGAATAGTTGAACTTGTTAAATAAAATCTTGTGTCTAAAAGAACTTGACATCCTGACTAAGAATCTGCAGCTAAAATTGCACCTAACATGCTTATGTTCGGCGTTGGAAAAAATCAAGCAGGTAAAGTGGCCCCAGAGTTGCACTAATCGTCGATCGTCGATGCACCATTGGCATCAACAGAAGGCGGAGTTGGTTTGCATGAGTTACTCACCATGAAGTTTCAAGAGATAGTCGATCCCCATTGGCATTGGAAAAATAAGGGATGGATAGACATTGACAAAAGGCATAAAGAAACCATTGATAGCCGATGACCGATGCGCTTGCTTGGGGTCGGGGAAAATATAAAAAAGATTAAAACAATCGATTTTTTTGCTTTAAAGAAATCGTCGATCGTCGATCCCCGATACACTTTTGGCATCAGGACTTTTTCGAGACAGACGACCCGGGAGCACTTGGGTAGGTTTATCGTCAATCGTCGATCCTTGATACTTTTCGGCATCAAAAAGATAGGATCGGGTTTTATAATGTGTAGCTTAAGGAAAGTCTCGATTCCAATTAACACGAGTAAATGAAGACGTTGGTTTCGAGTGCCACGTGTCTTTGTCGCGTAGGGGTATCGCACGGCTTGGTTTCGTCCCGATTCATATTAATGTTCTTTATGTCTTTGTCACACCTCCTAGTCATCTTTGCCATGTCAGCTCTGTATGGAAAGATCGATTGGAATCAAAGCTTTTGCAAGAAGATATTAACAAAAAGTGTTTGAAGCAGAATCCTGACCCCCGACTCACCAACTAGACTGGCGAAACGATGGGATGTTTTTGGCATAAGATACGATTGGATTCTGACATTTAATAGACCATTTAATGCTTCATCCTGCATTTTTTTCTACCTCATGCATTGATTGAACAACAACAATTTGAAATCATCGATAGGCCACGATACAACCCGCGTCCACACCATCAACCCATGATCAAATTTAATTTTAAATGTATTTGAAGATCTGGCGGCAGATTTAATAGAACTACACTCATAACCTGAATTGAATGGTTGATGTGACAAGGTAAGTTCATCCTTGTTTAAATATCTAGAATGGTTTTGAATAATTTCATTCTATGCACAAGCTTGAATTTCAGAGCATTCGAAGAAGTAAAGCAAGCGTCTCGAGACTGTGTTGATCCTCATATTATCAAAACCAAGTTAAACAAGATGCAGAGGTATGTGTTCAAGTTTGTCAATTCGGTGGTCGTGATTTATATATGCATCTAATTTCGTACACAGTCTCTAACTATGTTCTAGCTGCAGGTAAAATGTCGTCGAGAAAGCCAACCACCAGACGCTCGCCGAGAGCACCCAAGCTAAAGGAATATGAAATAGGTGAAGGTTCTTCTCCTAGTACAGTGAGGTAGTTGAAGTACACTCCTAGGGCAGAGCCGATCATAAAAACCTCAACAAAGAAATCCTTTGTCCAACCTCTGGTCTTCGGTGACACAGAAGCAAGCATCGGATCCAAAGTAATGCTCCCATAGTGGGGGGACCTTTTCAACAGAATCAACTGGAAGGAGTACCTGGAGTGTATCCCACACAACAACCCGAATGTAAGGGCGCTCTATGACCAAGTGTTCCCAAACATCCGACGATCATATTTGCACATGGTAGCCAGCAGAACCCCGATTTTCCCTTGCATAGAGGTTATGAAGTGGCTAATCGACCATACAGATGCACATAATTGTTTAATCAACGATGAGAATGGTGGGTGTGTCAGATTTTTCCTCCCGATATAAGTCCAAAAATACTACAAGCTCAGAGACTCAGAGGAGCGACTAAACACAGACTTCGTGGTGAAGTTCTACGAATTCCATGACACCAACCGGTTGATGACCTCATGGTGGAAGGAGGACAAGAAGTTTACCAACCGGAGCAATGGCTAGTATGGGACAGTTAACTTGAGGGAGCCATACATCTATTTGATGGCTCTCATCTATCGACTGTATGGAGAGAAATACTACTCCAAGTTTTCAGAAGCATGGATGCCCTTGGCATACATAGTGGTGATCTCCAGAAGCAGCTTCAACTAGGGAGCGATAATTTCCAAGCAATTGAGAATCTGTGTACAACTGATTCAGACGCCGAAAGAAGGGGAAACACCCACTTTCCACATGGCCTCGTACTTGCTCGATGTTATCTGTGCTAGAAATGTCTTTGTCGACATGAATTTAAGCTTGCATGTTGCGAAGCTCCCTATTCACATTTATTTCAGCATATTGTGGGAGAACAGGTATGAAAAATCCTACGCACTCATTTGCAATGAATTCATCGCTCGTGTTCATTTTATTATATTTAAAAAGGAACGCCCAAGATTATCTGCAACAACCAAGAAAATGGAAGCGAAGGTAGGCCACTTGTTTTTAGATGAACACTCAACTTATATCAGGGTGTTCGAGGCCACCGAAGCACCGCATCTACTCCCCGCTCACGTCCCGGAATGGATCATTGTGGGAGAAATATGTTATTAGACTATCCTGCAGGGCTATAATGCCACACTAGTCAAGGACAAGAAGCAAGCTTTCATACCTTACGGTTTCCATGTGGGGTTTTATCTGGTAAAGGAAACTGCTCAAGCCAAACAAGAAGGGTTGAGCCAACTTGAATTCAGGTTCCCGACAGGCTAATTCCGAAAGAACGACCCTAAAGGCCTAGTCCTCCAAGATGATTCACAAGTATCATCATGTTGGCCATACGCGCATGATAAATTTGAGGATGAAACTTTCACAGAGTGCGCTCAGGACTGGGAAGAGGTAGTACAGAGGATGGCCAACCCAAATATGACCAGGGTCAAGGCCATGAGCATGGATGAATAGGTGGATACAATAGAGCAGTCGGCTCAAGAGGCCCTCGGAGCCAGGGAATAAATCAGAGCAACAAAGACTACAGAGGCACAAAGAAGAGGATTGCTCTTGCTAGAAGGGGCACAAAGAATCATTGATCAGTTGCAGAATGACCCTGATATAGTAGAGATGTCGAGGATTCTTGTTGATGACCCAATCCAAACAGATGAGAGCCAAGTGGCCTAGAGCAAATACAACTTGAAGAAATCACCGAGCCAGAAAACCTTGAAGTTCCACCACCACATACCATATCACCAGGGGGGATTTCAACCCAGCCTAAGATAGTGAGGACACTAGGTAGGACAAGTGTACCAAACCCCTTGTTCGACTTAATAACCATCTATGAGGAGGAGGAAAGTTCGGAGGTGTCCCTGGTGACTACTGTGCAGATTACAGAGGAAAAAGAACCTGAGAGAGCATCTACTCCAGGTCTCAATGCTCCAATTCAAAGCCTTCCACATAGTGACCATGAGGTCAAAAGTGCCTTAGACAATGAGCTACTCTACTTGTTAGGAACCCCAATGGAAAGCTCGAGGTATGAGCTGGTATCGGGAGGTTGGAAAGAGAAATTTCCACAACAAGAAATTGGCACAACGACATCCAATTACCAAGTAAGTACCGGACCTATCCTTGACTCTTCAATTTCGGTCGATGTCTCACCAGCTAATGCACAACAAATGGAGGTCGAGCCATCGAGACATATAGAAGAATACCAGGAACCAATCCTGGAACAGATACATACAGCTGGGAGCCTCGGAAATACTCTAACCTGGGGAGAACAAAAAATCCCCGAACGTGTTGATGAGGTCATCGACATACAAGCAATTGCCTATGACAGAAAGAGAAAGACCATCATGAAGAGGACCACTAAAAAGAGGAGGCTCACATTAGACAGCTTGATGCTCATCACTACGAAGGAGAAAATGCTTAGCACAGAACACACCAAGACATCTGAGCTTATCGACGTAGGGATGGCTAATCACGAATGCCACATTGGACAGAGCAATAAGAGATGAAAAGGAGTTGGTCGCTGCACTTAAGGAGTTGGAGCATCTGCGCCATTTGGAAAAATACTATCAGAACTCCACACAGGCCATGGTGTTTTTGAGAAGTGAGTTTCAATATGCCTATGACAAATTCACGAATGAACGACACCTTTTCACTACAGGTATAGTTGATTTCCAAGAAGACACCCTTATGGAACTAGTGATCTGCAAGGACGTGGAAAGGTGGTATGAGAAGGCTCACTAAGAAGTAGAAAGGATCGATTACATCAGCGTAGTTCAAAAGGGTCGAGGTGTCAAAGAGCATGGATTCGGGTGCTAAGGGATAGCAACATAGATCAGATCAGGAAAGCGGCTAAATACTGGGTGAATATGGCCCAAGAACCTCAGCAGGAGATTCAAGAGAAATGGACCAATTGCGAAAAGAGATGGGAAAAGATTAATCAGGAGATGAAAGACATCGGCCTCCCAGAATTCGGCTCACCCAAGGACTTTTTCGACCTGAATGACATAGTCAAGCAACATGCATAACAAGACTCGACATGGACAACAGAGATAACAAAGGTGGCGAGCATGGCATCGGTTCAAGTGCATCAGTTCATGGAGCATCTGATCAAGGCTCGAGAAGTTTTGTAGCGGTTAAGTGTTAAAATATTCAAGTACAGAGCACGGGCAGTAGAAGTGAAAGAAATTCTTTCAGCCTCGATGGACCAGCACAGGTTCCCATATGCCAACACATGTGAGGAAATCTTCGTCAAGTGGTCGGAGTATGAGAAGAGGCATCCACTTAAGTCAAACTATTTGATGATTCTTAGATAACAGAGAGATGAAAGTTCCATGTGGCGATGTTTTTTTTTACTTAGCTTGCACTCATAATAGCTATTTTTAGTTAATGATTCATTATAAATAAGAGGATTGACCTTCTATCAAAGGTCAATGGTTTTGGAAAAGACCCTCATTTTTGGAATTGTAAAGAACTATTTCCGAACTACCTTAATTAAGAAGTCATGTTTAGGACCGGAGACAAGCTTATGTTTTTCATCAAAGGCATTGTGTGATCGGATGTGAGGAGGAACTACTTCCAACTTTATTTCATGAATGGATGATGTAATGAGTAAGAGTTTTTTAATCTATTGATAAGTTAGTTGTTTCAAATTTTTGTAGTTCTTGTCTCTAATGATGAAAGCAAATCGTTGTGTTATTGTGTGATTAATGCTAGAGCTAAGGAAACTATTTTTCTTGCCATCATTTTATTGCATGTATATTTTCTTTTAATAATTGTATCTCAGTCAATAATTGAAATACCAGCAAGTTAATGTATTAGTACTAGGTTTTTCACCGGTGTGAATATCTTTGTCTGCATGCTTGAGCACAAGGGTTATCCCAAGCTCACTCTTCTTCAGTAGTTAAGATCCCCCCTTTTACCAGCTGGTTTATACCAGCACACATATTTTAATTAGACCCATCTAATAAATAAAAATACAAAAAGAGAACGTTTAAACTGAAGGAGGAACTTTCATAAGAAGATATCCTATCAATTACTACATAAAGCCTATCGAAAAATTGGTCGGATCAAAAGACCTGGAGAACCATTTTGATCACACTTGAGTATATTGAATATCTACAAGTTACTGAGGTAACCAAAGGATATCTAAGTTGAATTTCAAAAGAAGGAGAAGTAAAGAAGGCCGAAATTCAAGGGAGGATAAATTCTTTTAACGATGTTTTCTAAGGTATGTTATTTACAGGTCATCTCACCATGCTTGCAATAAAAAAAATTATAGAATGATTCAGACCATGAAATTGGGAGGTCGTTGAGGACACATATCCAAGTAGTTGTGATAAAAATTTCAACTTGTGGGTCATTGTATTTTTCGAGTTACACTCTGTGGAAAATAGGGTTTGTGGCTAGTCCTTAAACTAGTCTAAAACAGGTGTTTCAGGTAAAAACGTCATAATTTCTTCATAACAGATCCAAATTCAGTAAGACCAAATGTATTGGTTATAGTATTGTCTGCAGTATTCTTTGTACCATTTTTAGATCCATACAACAAATATTCTGTGTAGGGCACGCTCTACAAGTTTACTCTCTAGAATAAGCCAAAATTCAACAAGGTATGTCATTTTTGCTATAACTCATTTTCTGAGAGGTTCCTAGTAATGAAATCTGGAGGAATTGCATAAAAGACATTGAAGAACATTGTGTACCATATTTAGATCTTTATTCATTACAGGTACATACTTATGATTATTTCAACTTATGGTTGTTGACTAATCCAAAATTAGTCATATGAGACTAAAGTAAAGTTTGATGAAAATGCTAGTCTCTTGTTGTTAAAGTTAAGGAAGGTTTGCAAGTATGAGATCATATACACCAAGTCTATTACAGAGTTACATGTCATATTTGGATGATGAAATTGATGAGGGCTTTTTGTTGAGGTACATGTTGGGTAGATGGTTGAGACAAGTAGTTGATGAATTGGCACATACATGAGGTGTATAGTTGATGATGTTGGTACATCTTGATGGGTCATAATTGATGAGTAGTTGATAAATGATTGTCACATACTTGGTACATGGTTGGAGGCACTTGTTAGTAGTATTGTTGACACATGGTTTATGGATGATGTATCATACTTGTCTTTGTATATTATTAGAAGCACATATTGATCTTGGTGATGATTATGAGTTGTTGTGTTATGCTTGGTTGATGCACATCTTTGAGAGTTGTATTAGTGATTGATCTTGGTGACTAGATCTGATTTGGTTGATTACAGGTTGAGGTACAAGTTGGTGTATGGTTTATGCACTTGTTCATGGTACAGGTTGATGCACTTGTTCATGGTACAGGTTGAGGTACAGGTTGATGCACTTGTTCATGGTACAGGTTGAGGTACAAGTTGGTGCATGGTTTATGCACGTGTTTATGGCACATGTCGATTAGAGGTTGAGGTATAGGTTGGTGCATGGTTGATGCACTTGTTTATGGTACAGGTTGATTACAGGTTGGTTCATGGTTGATGCACTTGTTTATGATACATTTTGATTACAGGTTGAGGTAGATGTTGATGCATGGTTGATTCATGGTTCAGGTTATTGGTACAGGTTGTTTGGTGCAGGTTGATTGGTACAGGTTTACAGCAGTATATCTCACAGTGATAGTGTGACAGTGGTTCCATCATTCTACTTATATGTTAGGGTGGTTGGATGGGGAGGGGACAGGTGGTTGTAGCCACCTTCCTATTGTAGTCGGAAAACATAGGGGGTAGTAGCCACCTTCCTGTTGTAGTCGAAAAACATAGGGGGTTGTAGCTAGAGAATTGGGGAGTTGGAGCTTCCTTTAGGTTGTAGCATGAGAAACAAGGGGGTTGGAGCCTCCTTCCAGTTGCAGCTGGAAAAAAAAGGAAGTTGGTGCTTCCAATGAATGTAGTTCTTAAAAACATATAAGAAAAAGAATTCCATGGTTTTCTCCCACTTTGGGTTTCCACGTAAAAACATGGGTGTATTGTGTATGTGTATGATTGCTCATTTGTTCATTGTTTATTTACTCTTCAACTATTAGATGATAATGCTACATTGATTTAACACTTACATTTTATGGTTAAAATGATTATATTTCTCTATTACTGATTCACCCCCCCCTCTCAGTAATCCAACATATTGGGCTAGGGATCTCGATCAACGAAGGTCGACCAGTGGATATGTGTTCAAGATGTTCGATGGAGAAATCAACTAGATGAGTAAGTGACAAAAGGTCCTAGCCTCGTCGACAATAGAAGTTGAATACATGGAAACCACTCATGGAAGCAAAGAATCAATATGGTTGCATCGACTGTGTTTAGGGATCAGGTTTGGGCAAAGCGTTATGAAGATAAATTGTGACAGTTAAAGCACAATATTTTGGCAAAGAATCTAGTGTATCATTTCAATATGAAGCATATTGATGTACAATACCATTCTGTTGAAGACATGGTTGAAAGCAAGGAGGTGTTGTTGGAGAAGGTAGATACTTTAGAAAACATAACAGACTATTTGGCCAAGTTTGTGAGTGTTGTGAAGTTCTCTTTGTGTAGAGAGGCAATAGGCATTGTTGTCTTGGATTAATGAACAAATATTCATGTTCTCCTATATCAAAAAAGAATACAACAAGCGGGATGTTGGAAACTTAATCCTCTTGGGTTACTAACTTCACATAATGTGAAGAGTCAATATAATTTAACTGACGTCGGTAGTCCAAGAGACATTGGATGAGAATCTATGGTCATCTAGATGTGTATATATGTGCATCATATCCATTAATAAAATGCACTACACGCTTTATCTTTATACGTGTGTCTAACAGTGGTATCAGAGCTTATAGTTCTTCAGGCCAGAATTTAATCTATGATAATTGTTCATAGAATTTATTTGGGCATTTACATTCCTTCTGACTACATAAAGGTTCCTTTATCTGTCTACCTACCAGTTTTCATTTTATTCCATTTGCAGGTATGTTTATTCCTCTCACGCATGTAGAAAAATCTCCATTTATTCCTTGAGCATTTTTTCCTTTCACGCACATAAGCATCCATATGCAGAAATGACTTTGCCTACTAGCATGTCTTCCATCTCCTTTTCTTGTCCCTTTGCAATAAATTATGGTGGATTCCCTACACATTAGTCTGAATCGTCGACTATTTCAGGCCAATCACTAGTCGCCCACACGAAACCCTAATTTTTTTCCTTGCTATTTTGGTAACCCTAAACCTAATTCATGGTCTATATACTCATCAACTCATATGAGCATACCATCAATTACTCATTCTTCACGGTTGAACGCAACCCCAACGAATATAGCTCAAATTCCCTTCGCAAACCCTAACTCATTGCAAGGAGACTATGACATCTACTGTGTACTCATTTCCAGGAGGCTCGACCTTAAAAAGTTTCAAGAAAATTCAGTGGACTCTCGCTTAATTTTCAATCTCTATGTGAAGCTTAGAGATTGAAAATTGAGCGAGAGTCCACCTAATTTTTTTTGGAACTGGTCTATGAAGCAAAATTTATCATGATTCTCCAATCATCTATTGACGCTCATTTGTGGGAAAGAGGTGGATGTTATTTTCTCTTTCTCGGTTTCCATATCCTTGATTTTATTCTGGAGTTTCAGAATGTAGGAAATCACATCTCCTGATAATGAATCTTTGCCCATCTTCGAGATGTTTGGCACCACAACTCGCAACACATAAAATCATTGGTTAATCTTCTCATCTCTTTGGCGTTCTGTTTCAACATGATTGAGGGGCTCTTCTCTTCCATTAGTTGGTTTTATTCCCCTTTTCCTTGGTCTTCGCTCTTCAACCACCACATGCCTACACTGAGAGGCTTCCACATCTGAGTGTTCATCGGACTCCATAAGGGACGATCGAGCAGTTACTGCAATTAGGGAAGGGTGAGCAACACTAATCGATGAAATTATACTATAATATTTTATCATATTGGGAGTATTATAAATCTCTCCACCCTCACCATTATAGGTGGAGCAGCGTTGGCGCTCACAACATTCAGCCTAATTGTATTTGGTAAGAAGGGTACAACTAGAGAACCCTTCACCATTTGTTGGCCTCGATTTCCATCACAAGAATTTTCATTGAAATGAGATCTAATCTTATCTATGGCATGTTTACTTCATGTGAATTTTTGGTTTCTATTAGTTTCTACCTAGCGCTGAAATGTGGAGAGCAATGTTGGAGGAAGTTGAGGTGCTCATTGAAACTTTGCAGCTTTAAGGTTCTCATGCACGTGTAAGCAGTGGATCAATTGATTTGTTTGGGGTGATTATTCTTTCTCTCCATCACAGTTCACTCACTTAACTGCCTCTTTGAAGCTTCTTCCATTATAATTTCTTGTGCAAGTTTTTGGCACACCAACCTTTGCGATTTCTTATTCAAGCACACGGTTTCCAATATTCTTACTCAATGTTGTAGATCATAGAGACTTTAACTAGTTTGTTGGACGAGTTGTAGTTGTTACACCCTCAATGTTCTAACTCCCTGAGAAAGGCATGGAAGGCAAGAAAAGTGACCTTAATTAGTGGGCATTTTTTTATGCAAAACCTAAGTTTGTCCAACAAAGGATGCGATGAGGGTAGTTTGCATGCTCCCGACATTGTGCACTATATTGTGGTAAAGGCATAGGTTCCACACCCTCCAATCATCTGAAAAAACTCTGATCATGGACAACACACAATAGCAGTGATGAAGCATTGTAATTTTACTATTTCTTTTGTAAACGGGTGCATTTTCGGTCGAAGTCGGCACCTTCCATTTGTTGCCTTCATTATGCCTTCATTTTTTACTCTACATAGTTGATTTTACATTGTAAAGGTAGGGTGGAGTTGCAAGAAACCATGTAAGGCCTATTCAGTCTTTAGATGGCTCGAGTTGAGGAATTGTTAGAATTATTAAACACTCTAATCCTCTCTTCTATGGATAATATAGTCACCACCGACAAAACAACTTTCCAATCTGTTATGACCTGCTTGCAAGTGTCGCAAGCGAAAGCAACATTACTACAAAATCAAACTCAACTTCCTCACGATGCACTTGAGTGACATAATATTCGACAAAATTATGAACCAATCCTTGTTTATAACCCTATATTCGAAGATGATGAAGAAGATGAGGTTGATTCATACCAACAACTAGCGCAACAACCACTCAGTGAGACAACTACATATTCAAGTATAGATACAGATCAACTTCCTCTTTCCAAGCAGATCATCAGACCTTGGGAAGAAATTAAGAAGAACAAGCATAGAATAGGTATCAGATATGAAAAAGATGTCACCTTTCATAATACAGATTACACCAAACCTATCCAGTTCCAGAGTGTTGGATTGCTCCAAGATATTTCACATTCACCTACTCCAGTTCAAGAGAAAATTCCAATATGTCAACATTGCAAGTGAGTTGGCCATGTTGAAGATCAACGTTTCAATATCCATCCTTGCGAGCATTGTGGAAAGCATAATCATCCTTCAGATAGGTGTTTTAAATGCAAGACAGATGCAAGAGTAAATAACCAGTATGGGTGGATTCCTTCTTGGAAATGGTCATCAACATTCAAGAAGATATGTCAGTCATACTGACAAATTCACTCTTGAGTATTGACACATATTGCAGTGAAAGGATTTGCATCTTCTCACTTTGTCCCTAACAGGGGGGAGCAACATCAATGATTGAAAGCCAGGCTTCAAGTTTCAAAGCCCTGTCAGTTGAGCAACAACAAGTGAGCATGATTGGTTTGTGATTCTCCTTAAATCACCACTTAGTAGAAGACTTATATCTTTTGTTAGACATGGTTTGCGGTTTCCCTTAAACCTCCACTTGGTAGAAGACATTCAACTTCTACCACAACATAGTTTATGGTCATCTTTAAACCAGCATTCGAGAGCACTTCCAATTAGCAGAAGACACCAACTTCTAGATTCTAGCTAAGTTAGGAAATGTTTCGAGAACCATTGAGCCTAGAGCAGGGTCCCAGAGTTTGTGGTAATCCTTAAACCTCCATATTGGTTTGTTGTCTTCCTTAAACCACCACTATCATTTAGTTTGTGATCATACCAAAACCATCAGATTTAGAGAGCACATTCAACCATCAGTAGTTGCACACTTCCAGATTTTAGTTTCCCTCTTTCAGATATCATCTCTCACCTTGGAGTCATATACACCCCTTCAGATTAAGGGGGGGAATTGTTACACATTATTTTCGTCATCCCTATGA
>JZKD02S1906498.1:56267-67060 GCA_000966675.3 Picea glauca | reverse complement strand
ATTCTTCGTCCTTCATGGCCGTCGTCTTCTTTGCTACTCCGCTCAATGGTAGGAATAGATCCTTCTGATATAAATAGTCTTCCATATGCATCTTCCATAACTGGTAGTTTTGGCCATTAAATTTCTCGACCCTAAATTGTTCATCTTCCGACATTGCTCGCACCCGAACCAGGAACCCTCTTTTCCTGCGAGTTACCTTACGCTCTGATGCCAGTTGTTAGAAAAACAGGACCGTGGAGCAATAAAATAAAACAAATGAAGAAACAAAACACAGAAGACACACAATACAAGAGAGACACAGATTTACGTGGTTCACCCAGTGTGGGCTACATCCACCAGAGAAATTTCCAAGTCCTTCCTTTATTATTATCCAACAAATGAAGGGATACAACCTACAAAAAAACCCGTTGTAACTTCCTCTTCTTTCTCTCACGGTCTCCTCTCTCAGAATACAATATTCACCATCATCCATAGCCGCAATACATTTCCCTCATAAAATAGAGTTGCCTTCTAGGGAAAAAATCCCTAACATAATCTCTACCGTTAGATCTGCGACCTTATAATGAACGGTCCAGATTTACAATGAAATTACAATATACTTTTACAAGTCAATTTTTGCTTCGGGGGCTTCACCCCCGAACCCCCGTTGGGGGCCCGCTTTCCCCCAGACCCCCCAGCCGGGGGGATAGGCCCCCCGGACCCCACAGAGGGGGTACCCTCCCTCTGCACTCCCCCGCGTGGAAGAGTGTACATACTTCTAGGGTGTAAATACTTCATGGGGTATAAACACGGCTGAAAGCAAGGACCTATGAATCAAGAAGATAGTCAGGCTCCACAACCAACAGAGCACACTGAAGAGGAGGACAGATCTCAGACGTTAGATCCAAGTGCAGGACCCGACCATCGTTGGATCTAGGAGAACCTGCACGCTCTTTAAAGTACAAGGAGAAGTGGGCATACACAATTCTGAAAGAAGGAGGACCGTCCATTTACGGGTAGGAAACGTGGGGATAGGTTGTTAGTTCACTGACTGGAAAGTCAAAGGAATAATGTTCCCTAACCTATCGAAATCGCGATATGCGAAATCGCGATTTAATCTCAGCCATCAAATTAAGGTTGAATCTGGACCATTGATTCCAGTCCATGTCGGAGTTTTGGGGATCGAGAGTTGGAGATGTCAAGTAATATCATCCACAGGAATCCCGATTTCGTGATATGCAAAATCACGACCTAATCACAGCCATTGAATCAAGATCATATCTGGACCATTGATCCAAATCCATATCAGAGTTTTGCGAATCGCGACATGGAGAGGGAAAAGGAACAATGCAACAAGAATTATGAAATCGCGATATGCGAAATTGCGATATGCGAAATCGCGATTTAATCGCAACCATTGAATCAAGATTGAATCTGGACCGTTGATCCAAGTCCATTTTGGGGTTTCTAGGATCGAGTGTTGGAAATGTCAAAGAATATTAACATCAAGAATCTCAATATCGCGATATGAGAAATCGCGACATAATTGCAACCGTCAGATCAAGATGTGATCTGGACCATTGATATGACTTCATTACGGAGTTTTGTGGATCAGGACTTTGAAGTGACAACAACATTGAACGTCAAGAGTGTTGAAATCGCGATGTGTGAAATCTCGACTGAATCTGAACCGTCAGATCAAGATGTGATCTGGACCATTGATCCAAGTTCTTTACAGAGTTTCGTGGATCGGGATTTGTAAGTGAAAAGAACATTGAAGATCAGGAATGTTGAAATCACGATATGCGAAATCGTGGAATGAACTGAACCATCAGATCAAGTGTTGATCGGAGGGCCACTGTCTTCTCTCACAATTAACTCCTCAATTTCAAATCTGTTAGCGAAACGGACTCATGATAGCCGATTAGTTGGCGTTTCATTTGTTGAGATAGGTGTCTTCCTTTTGCCTAAGGAGATGGGAAGTGGAACCGCCATGAGTGTGTATAAAAGAAAATGAGACAGACAGCGTGAGGTTGGTTGTTCTGTATGAAAAAGGACTGAAACTGTAATAAAAGGAAAATCATAGAATGTGCATAGTGAAATGGAGAATATGCACAGTGTGAGATGAAACTCAGAGGAGAGTAACAGATGATGAAGAAAAAATTTGAAGCAGAGCAGAACGACATAACAAGTTGATGCAGAGAAGACATGTTGAACAGACAAAGGATGAGAAGAATTGCAGAACAGTTAGAAGAAGACCAGATTTACAGAACAAAGAAAGATCGGTAAGAAGTGATTTATTTGTGTAGTTGACTGTTTATTTATTCATTCATATCTAAGGGAGGTTGGGAGGTGCTCGGGAGGACTATTGTCCTCAGAGGTTCAAGTGAGAGCTTGAACACAAGAAGTTGTAGTTTCCATCTGGTTACAGCTAGAGAAACCAGGGTGACAGGGTGGTGCAAGGGAGAACTAGTGTTCTCTATTATACGGGTTGGAGCCTATGTAATTGGAAGTTGGTGCTTCCATCCAATTGGTGTTGGAACATTAAGGGAGTTGGTGCTTCCTTCTAGTGGGTGCTAGAGAAACCAGAGAGTTGGTGCTCTCAAACAAGTTGTATCTTGTAAAATAGAGGTAGCAGCCTCACATTGAGTTGGTGCTCAATTACAGATGATGTACAAAACTTAAAAGACTGCCTATCATTTCGAAGAAGAAGAGGTTTTCTCCCTTTATGGGTTTCCTCATGAAAATCTGTCTCTGTGCATACCTTATGTGTGACTGATGCTCTTTACTTTTACTATCCATATGTTGTATATTGTTGATGATCACTTGAAGAAAGATTAATAATGTTTTAATCAACTTAAGATTGTTTAAGCTCAATCACAACTGATTCACCCCCCCCCCCCTCTTAGTTGTCTTAGTAATTTCAACAGAATAAGTTCAAATCAAAGGAATATTCAACAACAAGACCACTGGAAATTGTTGATACTAATCTAGTTGGACCAACTACAACAAAGGGCTTAAAAGGTGAGAGATACTTTATGTTATTAGTTGATGATTATACAAGAATGATTGCAGTTTTCTTTCTCAAGAACAAGTCAGAAGCTTTTAAAAACTTTAAGATCTACAAGGAAATGGTTGAAAATGATATGGATTGAAGAATAAAATGCTTGAGATATGATAATGGAGGAGAGTTCACTTCAAAGGAATTTATGGACTACTGCAGCAGTCATGGAATAAAAAGCAATTCTCAGTTGCTAGGACACCTCAACAAAATGGAGTAGTTGAAATAAAGAATAGGACAATACAGAAAATGGCTCGAGCAATTCTAATGGATTCCAAATTGACAGATATATTTTGGACACAGGTAGTGCATACATCAGTTCACATTCAAAACAGATTAATGCTCAGAAACAACACTGATAAAACTCCCTATGAGCTATGGAAAGGAAGACCAACAAATGTGAAGCACTTCAGAGTTTTTGGAAGCAAATGCTACATCAAAAGAGAACATGGCATAATCAGAAAGTTTGACTCTCATGTGGACAAAGGAGTACTTGTTGGTTACTCAAGTACAAGGAAATCATACAAGTGCGATGATCTAAGATTGAACAAAGTTGTGGAAAGCATGAACATAACAATTGATGAAACAGGTAGACCAAAATCAAAGGAAGAAAAACACAAATCAATGGAACAAATTTTTGAAGAAGAAGCAGAAGAGGAAGATGAAGATAATCCGACAGAAACATAAGATCAAGTTCAACAAGTATCTCCAAATACACCTAGAAAACGAGTATAGAAGAATCATCATTCAGATCAGATTATTGGAAACAAAGATGTAGGAGTTGACACTAGAAGAAAAATCCATTCATTAGAACAAACACACCTAGCACTCTTATACACAATCGAACCAAACTATTTTGAAGAAGCCAACAAGGATGAATTTTGGAATAAGGCCATGGATGAAGAATTGGATCAAATAAATAAAAATGACACTTGGGAATTGGTTCCAAGACCAAAGAATAAGAATGTGATTGAAACAAAATGGTTTTTCAGGAATAAATTAAATGAAGATGGACACGTTACAAGGAACAAAGCTAGATTGGTATGTAAAGGATATGCACAGATTGAAGGAATCGAAATTGAAGAGACATTTTCCCCAGTTGCCAGAATGGAAGAAATCTGTTTGATTTTATCCTATGCATGCTCCAAAAATGTTAAAGTATATTAGATGGACGTAAAATCAGATTTTCTGATTGGGGAACTTGAAGAAGAAGTATACATTGAACAACCAGAAGAATTTCAGTTGTCAGAGAACGCAGATTATGTGTGTAAATTAAAGAAGGCCTTGTATGGTCTAAAATAGGCTCCCTAGAGCATGGTACTCTAGACTAGATAAGTATCTGCAGCAGGCAGGGTTCAGAAATGGAAGTGCAGACAACAACCTCTACATCAAGGTACGTCAACGTCATATTTTATTAATTGAAGTTTATTTTGATGATATTATTTTTGGTAGTGATGATGACAGGTTAAGCCAGAAATTTGCAAAACATATGAAGAATGAATTTGAAATGTCATTACTTGGAGAACTATCCTTCTTTTTGGGACTTCAAATACATCAAAGCAACCAAGGAATATTTATTTCTCAAACCAATTATATCAAATAAATGCTAAATAGGTTCGGAATGGAAGATTGCAAACCAGTTATCACTCCAATGCAAACCAATTGCAAGTTGAGCAAAGATGATGATTCGAATTCTACAGATCAGAGGCAATACATGTCAATGATTGGTAGCCTACTATATGTGACAACATCCAGACCAGATGTAATGCAGGAAGTTGGACAGTGGCACGATTTCAAGCAACACCAAAGGAGTGACATGTGTTAGCAGTGAAGAGGATTTTCAGATATCTCAAAGGAACATAAGAGTTTGGATTATGGTATCCAAAAGGAAAGGATATATCACTTATTGCCTACATAGATGCATATTGATCAAGTTTTATTGATGACCGACAAAGCACCAGTGGAGCAACGTTCTACTTGGGTGAGCTTTTAGTATCATGGTTAAGAAAGAAACAATCATAAGTATCTTTATCTACAGTCGAGGAAGAGTATATTACAACATCATCATGGTGTACACAGGTTCTTTGGATGAAACAAACTCTGACAGATATACAGTTTGAGTATGATGAGCCCATTCCAATCTATTGTGATAATACAAGCACCATCAGTATCTCAAAGAGCCCAGTGATTCACTCCAAGACGAAGAACATTCCAATCAAGTATCACTTTCTACGGGAGCAGGTTCCAGAAAAGAACATCAGAGTTGAGTATGTGGGCAGAAAAGAACAAGTGGCAGACATCTTCACAAAACCACTTCCACAGGAATACTTTGAATATCTTCGCCAGAGACTCAGAGTTATTTCTACTCCAAAATGAATTCTTTTTTAATGCTTATCTTATATGTCTTAGATTTACATGAGGAAGCACCATAAGAGGACAGTTCAGTCAGAGGGAGTAACCCCAAATGGAAAGATACCTTTTCCATTGATGACAAAGGGGGAGATATTTATCAGATGTAGAGGACAAAGGCATGGTTCCAAGGGGAGTATATTTATCAGACACAGAGGATAGAGGCATGGTTCGAGGGGGAGCATGAGTGATATGATTTCAATATTGCATCAGAGTGTTTCCATCAATGACAAAGGGGGAGATTGTTGATTAAGTTTGGTTGTCATTGATGTCAACCCTTAAAGAAAGATTTGTAGC
The DNA here is from genome assembly GCA_000966675.3 of Picea glauca. Taxonomy (NCBI): domain Eukaryota; kingdom Viridiplantae; phylum Streptophyta; class Pinopsida; order Pinales; family Pinaceae; genus Picea; species Picea glauca. Next base: position 61,314 of record JZKD02S1906498.1, on the reverse strand, counting down.
ACAAGGTTTGGGTAATGGACCCAAGTTTGTTTGATGTAAATATGACTCATTATTGTCTTTTCATGGTTGATAAGAAGTAAAAATGGAAGAACTCCAAAGTGGTCCACTTATGGTGAAAGCCCTCATGGGAATATGTTTTTCGGAGTGAGAGAAACCATTCTTATTTGAGGAATAATGAGATTAAGGACAATGAACTTTTCAGTGAAACTATCCTATATGGATAGTGCTTGTCATGTCATTTTTAGTGGTATGTGGAACATCACATAAATCCTCATGGTTAGAGAGTTATGACCATATGAATTTGGAGAACCCCTCATAAGTCTTATAGAAGCCCCCAAGGGTCAAAGTGATTTGCAAAAGAAATTATTTTAAATGAAGAAGCCTTAAAATAAGGAAAGTGTAAGGCTACATGAAGATATAAATAAAAGGCAAAGCTCAATCATTATACACACACTTGTACATATTGTATATATATTTTCTTGTGTAAAGGTTCTTGTAAATACTTGTGGATACATATGAAGTGGCGAATGTCTGAGGTATCATGAAGGGTTGATGGAAAAATTCTCGGAATTACAAAAAAACCCTATTTTCGAAGGTGTACATGGGCTCTCTGTGTACAAGTTTCATACATGTTGAGTTATACACGGGTTTTCTATGTACAACCTGCATACATTATGAGTTATACGTGGGTTGTCTGTGTACAAGGTGCGTACATGTTGGTAAATCCATGGAAACTTGAAGAGATGAAGATGTAGAGGTTCTAGATTCTAAGATCAAGCTCCCAGGAAGGTCTAAAGTGCTCTGATACATCATATCCATGTTACAAGGGAAAAAATCTCTATGGCCAAGGGTAAACCACAACAGATAGGTATGACTGTAGAAAGAAACTCAATTCCAACATATGCTATATAGACTAGTGTGAAATACAAGAAACAGGCCTACCTCAATCCAACGTTTGATGATGTTCCACCATTGAGCACTTTGACCCAAAGATTTATATCTACAAGAAGTTCTCAACAAAAATGAAAATCATGTATATATTGATGATATAAAAGGGATTATCAGATCAGATAGCATAATCAATTAATAAACATTACAAACACGCCCATGGATAATAATCATATATTTTCAAGATACCAATAGGACAGGAAAGGAGTATTTCTATTAATAATTGATCAGTAGAAGTGTCAACATTATAGACTTCCGTGTTGATACGGTTCGAAACCAAGAAACCAAGTTCCTTCCAACTGGGTCCCCACCACTTCAATCCTCCACCAAAGGCAAGCTCATGAGAAAGAGACAAAGAGGTCCTCTCAACAATAAGGGAAGAGCTTGGGGGATGAACACTATGTTTAGACTTGAGGGACAAAGGGATGGAGACTCAATATGAATTAATTTATCTAGAGAAACTTTGCTCTCAAAGTTGAATGCTTTCTCCTCTTTTTCCATAGTTAGAAATTGTGCTCTTATAGCCTCTAGAATGTAATTGAAACACCAAGTCAGAACGTTTCTAGTATATGGAAGGCCAAGGATCAGATATATTTTGTTGTGACATGGAAACCCAAACTCATTTTTTATTTTCTGGCACAAATCTTGATGTATGCGAGCTGTAGTGGAGTAGAAAGCATATATGCATCTTGTATAACTGGTAAGGAGCGTATATGTGGAAAAATGTATGTTTTTTAGCTCTGGATTCATCAAAAAGGGATGAAAATTATGCATAGGGAAATGGAAAAAGTCCCTCTGTGCAATATAGCAATGGTGAGGAAAATATTTCTATAACAGATGCCCCCTAATGTGTGAGATTAGAGGAGTATCTGCAATGACTAAAATACATTATAAATAACCCAGAAGTGGAGTGGTAGAGAACCAACTGGATGAACTCAATTTCTCATTACATTATGTACTAAATTTGCATACATGGTTGTCAAGAATACAATGCAGTTCCATGTGGAAAATATACCAAACACATGTTCATGGCCATGAATAGGCGAATACAAATGCAGTTATATGCCAAAATTTATCATAGTCACGAACAAGGCCTGGTGAAACCAGTCTCAAAAATCAATCTGAAGATATATGTATACCATGGAGTACAATCTAATCTCCCATGATCACTGAAGTCAAATAGGTATTGGTCCAATGAAATGGAAGCAACAACTCAGGAAAGCTACAGCCACATAGTGATGTCTTCAAGTCTTCTACACTATCTTCCAATGGTGCAAGTCTACATCATGTGAATAAATGAGTTGATTTTGAACACGATGAGACATCGTTTGATTACCAGTCATTGAAGTATATGTTACACCTCAAAATTACTCACTTCAATAGTGTCGCAAGTGTCATCATTACAAGTGTTGTAAGTGTTGCATCTTGTCCGCAAGTGTCGCATCTTGACCACAAGTGTTGCAAGTGTCACAAACATCATACTGCCATCTTTCCTATGTTTTTCCTCCAATGACATCATAAAAAAACTTAAGACACCTCAAAGACTAGTTTTGAAGAAGAGAAATCAGTTGACAGGGAGTACAAACCTTTCACCACTGAAAGAACCACTACAAAATGGATTTTGGAGAGGAGTGCTCCCCTACCCACTGTCAGGGAGTGATAACACTCCCTAAGCCTCTTTGAGGCAGTGTTTGAGCACTCTGTGCACCCTTTTAGGGGAGCGCTACCCTTTTTTGAGCAAGTTTTGGGTTTGTTGAGACAAATCAGGGAAGAATCCCTCATTTCCTAGAGGAGGATGGATTCAAATAGATGGTCAAGGCATGATCTTAGGGAAGATCCTCAACTGAAGGAGAGGAATCCTAAACTTATCCCAAAGATATCTCAAGTGGTTGGACCTCTCCAAGGTTATATAATGGGGCCTTCTCATGGTGAAAGGTACATGAAAAAGATTGGAGGTATGAATCCTATGATCTCATAGGCAATATACAGAAAACAGTGGAGACTACTTGAGAAAAGGGGTTGGACAAGGAGAACTGGAAGAAGTTGTTGCACCTTCATCAAAAGATTGTAAGTACTTGTACTTCTTCTCATTAATAATCAATGCTTGGCCTGTTTCTTTCAAACTGATGCTTGTTCCACATGAGTTTGTTTGCATTAGATTGATCTATATTTTAGCTAATCTTAGTAGAGTAGGAAGTCCATTGTATCTTTGTTTATTCTACAGGACCTATGAGGGAGCTCAGGATCGAAGCTCAGCCTGGAATTTGCAAGGACAAACGTCGTTAATAAGGTACATATCTTTCTTCTTATCCTTTATAAGTTAGTTTCATTAGATCTAACAGGATGCCAGTGTCCATGTTAAGAAATTTTTTGTCTTGGCCTTAGGAGTCTAGAGACCAAGAGGGAATCCACTTGTCCACAGGGTGATTCATCTATAACAGTATATCGTTAACAAATGTGAGACAACCTACCAATAATGAAAGTAGGTATCAAGGCACTGAGTACATCTCTAAAAATGTGAATAAAGGAGTTGGTGTCGAACACTTGAGATATACATTGATCAGGAGACATTGGTGTATTCCCATATGTCAATGGTGAGAGAGCTTGCCACTAATGACTGCAAGCCTCAAGGTACTCAAAAAAATCTAGGTCCCATATCTAGAATAAATGAGTTGAATTTAATGGAAAGAGACCCACTGAAAGGAGAGCATTGAGTCATCTCTCATCAGTCAGCTTGAGGAACAAAGCAGGAGCTTCATGATTTGGTGGAGATCAGATGAAAAACATGTTCATGAACCAACGACCCTGTGTGTCTTTCGCGTGTGAAAAATGAAAGTGGTATACAAAAAGGACCCTCTAAATAGTATCCAATGATGAAAAAATGTTGACAAAGGCGAGGAAACCACCAATTAGGATAATGGAATACAAGACACTGCACGAATCCCAAAGTGTGAATAAATGTCTTATCGTCGAACACAAGGGAAACCACCTAGTCCATGAACAATGATGAAATGTCGATTGTTGTGTTCCAGGTGACCTACCAATGATGAAAGTAGTGCCAGGGTGCATGATAAGACCAAAGTATCATGTGATTCTAAGACAAACTGAGGGTATGGACAACATGCAAAGTCAAGATTTCTAAGGAGTGGCTAACACAGATTGATAGACTTCCTTTGAACAAGATCATGAGACATATAGTGGACTCCGGAAGCATGGACTTAATGATGTGACAATTAGATGCAGGAGGCATCAATAACATTCTCTATAGGTATTGGAAGAGTAACCAGTCAGTAGAGAAAACTCTGTAGCGAGATAAACTTCCTAAGGCCATGCTAAACCCAAAATTATGATGACACAAGGACTCAATAACTTTGTGCTATGTTCAAAGGTGACAGGACTACTTCCAATTACAATATAGTATTCCCTTATTGCTTGTCTTTTTTTATTTTTTCATAACAAATGAATGTGATGATACAGAGGAGGGAACGAGTGTTGCAAGTAAGCAAAACTAGTTTCAACAGTGGAACGTACCTATGCTCAATGCAAGGAAATGCATGCGGGAGATGGACACTAGGGGTGATGTTCCCTCCAGGGTATAGGGTGTCAAATTGTGAAGGATAAAAACAAGGCTCTGATTGGTTGAGGATGCAAACTACTTAGGCAATGATTTATAACACAAACAGAGAACTAGCTAAAGGATCAATACAACAAGCGAGGGAATGAGATGCAATCACAACTTAACGCCAAAAAATTTCCTTTTTATATCTTTTAGTCTACTTGGTGTGAAAAAGGGGTAAACTTGTGCCAAATAAACATCTTTTCAAATCCAATTTACGAGTGTGAAAAAGACAAGTTCACTCGACAATCTTTTCTATTTTTGATAGCGACATGGAAAAGAGCTTAACTAGGAATCATGATCTTGTTGGCAAATATTAAACTGACAGCGAATGGAAAATATTTAACAGACAGCGAATGGAAAATATTTAACAGACAACGAATGCTTGTCATTGATGGCAAGTACAACAATGAAGATGGCATGAGTATAGGAAGTTTGTAATCAACAGGAAAATAGAAGATAAGTCCAGGAAGATCGAATGAT
>JZKD02S1906498.1:33436-49715 GCA_000966675.3 Picea glauca | reverse complement strand
AATAAAACTGTAAGAAAGGGAAAATCAGAAGGTGCAGAGTGAGATGGAGAATATGCACAGCGTGAGATGAAACTCAGAGAAGAGTAAAAGATGATGAAGAGAAGTTGAAGCAGAGAAGAATGATAGAACGAGTTAATGCAGAGCAGACCTGTTGAACAGATAGAAGAAGAGAGGAACAGAAGAACACTTTGTAGAAGACTAGTTTTACAGAACAAAGAAAGATTGGTAAGAATTGATTTATCTGTAGAGTTGACTGCTTATTTATTCATTTAATATTTTAGGGAGGTTGGGAGGTGCTTAGGAGGACTATTGTCCTCAAAGTTTCAAGTGGGATCTTGAACATAGGAAGTTGTAGCTTCCATCTGGTTGCAGCCAGAGAAACCAGGGTGGCAGGGTGGTGCAAGGGAGAACAAGTGTTCTCTGTTATACAGGTTGGAGACTGTGTAATTGGAAGTTGGTGCTTCCATCCAGTTGGTGCTGGAACATATAGGGAGTTGGTGCTTCCATCCAGTTGGTTCTAGAACATATAGGGAGTTGGTGCTTCCTTCTAGTGGGTGCTAGAGAAACTAGGGAGTTGGTGCTTCCTTCTAGTGGGTGCTAGAGAAACTAGAGAGTTGGTGCTCTCAAATAAGTTGCATCTTGTAAAAACAGAGGTAGCAACCTCACATTGAGTTGGTGGTCAATTAAAGATGATCTACAAAACTTAAAAGACTACCTATCATTTCGAAGAAGAAGAGGTTTTCTCCCTTTATGGGTTTCCTCTTAAAACCATTCTTGAATTAGTCCATTAGAAAAAACAATACCATAAAACTATATCAAGTGGGTAAAAAATGGATTATAAATAGTAATAAAATCAAAATTAACTATATCATTTTCATTTTTACCCAATTAGTGAAAGTTTGACTAAAACACCTCCAAAATTCAAACGACAATCGTGGGAGCAATAGGCAATGAAATCATGCACCGTCTAGACCAGGTAACTCTTCATCCCATCCTCTTCAAATTCAGTGGTTTACAATTTTGAGTTAGGTTCTATTTTGTTAGTTTTTAAGGGCGCAAATTGGTTTTTTCGATATACATAGGTTTCTCTGAATAGGTCAAATATATGACTAGTTATACACCCTTGTGTGAACCGCAGGGGGTGTATATTAGGCCCTACCCATGATTGTTTGTAAATAAAACACGTATACGTACACAAATAGAAAAAAGAGATGTTTCTAACTCCAAAATTATTTGGTTTTTTGCAAGATGGTGTTCGAATGGAGAGAGAGAGAGAGAGCATGAGGAGATAGATGCAACACTGGATCGAGATATGGTGTCTCGAGCAGCTTTAAAAATATGTGGTTTATACAAGTTTTGGGCTATCAAAGGAATGAGGGCCTAAGTGAGATTGTTGGAAATGTTGGTGGGATATTGGGATATCGATAGCGAGAGATTTATCCTTGATGGACAACCATTAAGGATCAAATTAGAGGACATCTACTTCTTGACTAGAATTTCACGCTGAGGAGAGGTTGTGGACCTTAAGTCACGTGGGGTAGGGAGTGGGATGAAGGTCGAAGAATACATCGAGGCCCACTGTGTTGTAGGGATTCCCATGGTAAGAAGTCCAATCCCTATCCGGGCTATAGGTAACCTCAGTCTAAAGATTATTGTGATCATTCTTACCAGGATCATAGGATCAACTTTGTTGCATCAAGCATCGAGACGACTTATGTTTTACGCACTGGATTGTGCGAGACCCAGCGTCTACGATTGGTGTACCTCACTGTTGACCAACATGAAAGGTCAATTGACATAGTGCAAGCAGGGGGGGAAGTGAAACTTCAGGTTTGCCTCTATCCTTTGCAGCTTCTTTTTCAAGCGAGTCCTAGGTCTAGGACCTAGAGTGGATATCATTCCTAGAGGACCACATGATCCGGCTATGGCGCGATGGATCAAGGTCATGAGACGAAAAGGGGGAGGTAGGGTGGTGACACCCTACAATGATGATTTTTTCTTCCAATGGCGTAGACAAATCATAGCTCTGGATGACTATCCCTATGTAGGAATCAATTTCAAAGGAGATCATGATATTCCACTTCCACCAGGAGCTGCCTATGGAACCATAGGTAAAATGTTTTTATATATTTCATTTTTTTGTATTTTTGTATTGAAAAGAACAAAAATATTTTTAGATGGTGTTTTAAATATTAACTCGATATTTGTGTGATTGCATATGTGGGTCCACAATGACTAGAGGGATTCCTATGACATAGGTGGAGGCATCAGGGAGATGAGGGAGTGGGAGGAGAAGCGGAGAGAGTCCTATAAAATGTGCAGGGTAACCTGTCTCATCTGACACAGACGATTCCTATGGTTCAGGTGGAGCATCTACCTAAATCCATGCAGCAACAAGTTGTCGATGTACCTAGAGCATGGGTACGACTCTTCCATCATCTTGCAAATTCCATGGTTTTATATCATGATACACATCTAACGCCACATGTGTATATGTCATGGGACATGTATATCGGTTGTATATGTATTTTGAGGGTTTTAGCCCCAATTTTGTAATATAAACACCATATTTTTTGGAAATATATAAAGAGGGATATTCGGCTTTACTAATATCTTACAATGTGTAAATTGATTTAATGGTCTTCTTTGATTTATTAATGTGACAAATTCCAATCTAAAACATAATTAGCATAGGCATTTGATACATGATTAGAACTTCTAGTAATGTGAAAGTATGTATTAAAATCAAATTGTCGTTCTAAAAGACGTACCCGTAGGAATCGATGGAGTAACATCGGATCATGCACACGGTAACGGTCGTTCAACTGAAATACGACTAACTGAGAATCTAGGTGAGCCTCTAGAGAGAGAATACCATGTGAGATAGCATTGCGCAAAATTTCTATGACGACACTATATTCGGCCACATTGTTCATGGATGGCCCTAGGCATATGCCACCTGAAGACACCAGTAGACCCTCGGGTGAGTAAATCACCTAAGTGGAGGAAACCAAGTTCTGCGTATGACAACTGTCTCTATCTACGAATACTAGGTAGACCGAAGACTCTGTTGACATCTCCCAACCAAAAGAGAAAAATCAATAAGCAAGCCGAAGACAAAAAGAAAAAACATGTATATACACTAAATTTACATTAGTATATAAAGGGTTTCACTCAAGCCCAGGGCTCAAGCGTAGTACCTTTTCAAGTAGAGCCCATTTCTGGGCTCAGCCAATTTCTTCCCTTCATAATATTCCAATTTGTAGGCTCCTTTTTTTAGAACACGTCGCACGATATAAGGACCATGCCACATGGGTTTAAACTTGCCTGCCCCTAGTGGTTCTTTGGCTTGGTCATACAAGAGGACCAAGTCACCCTCAGTATACAACTGTGGGAAGAAAAACATGTCGTACTGAACCTTGACACATTTTTTGTTTTCCTCGATAGCCATAAAGGTGTCTCGACATTGCTCGTCAAGACTCTCTAGGTGCACCAGATGTCGCTCTAAATCTGAAGTGTCAGGTAGGAGCTCGACTGGAAATTTTAGAGAATGGATTTCACATTCAACAGGAAGTATCAACTCCACACCGTGCACTAACTTAAAAGAGGAAAAACCGGTGGCAGTCTTAACTGAGGTTCGGTATGCCCAAAGCGCGGGATATAACATGATGTGCCAATTGGAATTACTCCGAATGACATTTTTTTGCAAGATGGTCTTGAGAGAATTGTTGGCGGCCTCTACTTGCCCATTTTCCTGGGGGTAATAAGGAGATGAGTGACCATGTTTAAACCCTAACTTAGACATTAGTTCTACCATCATTTCATTCTGAAAGTGACTGCCTTGATCAATGACAATCTCACTCGGGATATCAAACCAGGCGATAATTTGGTTGAACATGAAAAAGGTTGCAGTCTTCCCATCAGATTTTATAGTAGGCATGGCTTTGGCCCAATTGGTAAATTAATCAACATCCATGATGATGTGTTGATGCCCCCCAATTGAAGTTGGGTTACAATCGAGGAAGTCTACCCCCCACTTGGTGAAGGGACTAACAATAATGACTGGTTGTGTTGGCATGTTTTTAGGCAGATGTGCTTGCCATTGATGGCAAGATCAGAGTATTCAGTGATGGGAAAAACAGGGAGAATGTAATCTCAGAATAGATAGTGCAGAGGTGCATGAAGATTGCAAGAGTGTGCTTGTTTATTTGATGGAAAACAGACAGGTAAGGAAGACCACCAGTGCAGGGATATATGCATGGAAATATCAGAAGTGTAAACTCCATTTCAGAGTTTCAGATACCGAGCATTAGAGGAGTCAAGGAAGCAACTCATGACAAGAATGTTGAAACGATGAAATGTGAAACGATGGAATACATTAATCTGAAACCATTTTGGATTTTTAGATACCAGGAGATTGAGAAGTCAAGAGTCGTGACTCTTCAACACAAGAGTCCCGGAGTTGCAAAATTCGGAATCCCAAAATCTCGAAATAGGCACATAAATAAAGAGTTTCACAGACCGGGAAATAACTCCATTTCAGAGTTTCGAATACCGGGAGTTGGAAGAGTTAAGACTCTTCATCATCAGGAGTCATGAAATCATAAAATGTGAAATGTCAAAATCCCGGAAGAAGGAGGACGGTTTTGGATACCGAGAGTTAGAAGAGTCAAGACTCCTCATCATCAAGAGTCCCGAAATTGCAAAATGCGAAACGCCGAAATCCCGAAAGTCAGAGGACAGTTTTTGATACCGGGAGTTGGAAGAGTCAAGACTCTTCATCATCAGGAGTCTTGGAATAACGAAACGCGAAACGCCAAAATTCTGAAAGTAGAAAGACAGTTTCAGATATCGGGAGATGGAGGAATCAAGACTCGAGACTCTTCATCATAGGAGTCCCCAAGTGTCGAAATGCAAAATTGTGAAATGCAGTTTTTGAATAAGGTTGTGGTCGAAGCCGGTGGTCACATCTTCGAAGAGATATAGAGAAGAGGTCGAAGAGTTAAGCTCCTTTTTCAGATATTCAGGGATCGCAACTTGGAGAGTCGCGATTCCCCGCAACACGAATTCACAACATGCGAAATCACGAAATGGCGAAATATGAAATGCTGAAATGATCGAAGATAGTCTAGCTAAGCTCCTTTTTCGAAGCTTCGGAGATCACGACTTGGAGAGTCAATATGCCTCACAATAGGATTGTCGAAATGTCGAAATGCGAAACACACTTTGGCTTAGCCTATGGTCACATCCATTGAACACATTGGCGGAAGATGGAGGAAGGAGCTAGTGCAACCAAGCTCAATTTCGGAGTTTCGGGGATCAATATGTGAAGCGTAAAGAAACCTTAACCATAATAGTTTTGCAAGGAAATATATAGTGTTGTAAACGTTGGACTGCGTGAATGGAAGCCAAAGCTATCTTTTAGACGTGAGAGTAATTAAGCTCAGGACCAATTAAATTTCTACTAAGATAGTAGATGACATGCTCATGGAGCTCATCATCCTCCTGAAATAGAACCATACTAATCATCTCTTAGAATGTGGAACTATATAACAAGTAATCTCTTCTGTAATCAGGATATTTCAGCAAAGGAACCGATACCAAGGGTTTATTTAAGGCATCGAAACACTTCTGGGCTCACTCATCCCACATAAACGAGGTGTCTTTCTTCAGTAGGTGCATGAAACCCTTAGTGATATTGGCATAATTCACTATAAATCGATGCAGAAAGTTAGCTTTCCCTTGGAAACCTTGAAGTTGTCTAATCATGTGCAAGGGAGGCAATTGAAGTATTGCCTCAACCTTAAGAGGATCTACCATGATCCCAGTATTGGAAACTAAAAACCCTAAGAGACGGCCAAATCTAACGCAAAAGATGCATTTGTGAGGGTTTAACTGGATTCTATAGTAACGACATCTTTCGAAAACCAGTCGAGTATGTGTGACATGATCCACTCTCTTTCGAGAGTGAGCAACAGGATCATCGAGGTAAGCTTCGACTATATGCTTGAGATTGTTAAAAGAGAAATTCATGATGGGTTGGAAGGTTGCTCCGGCATTTTTCAAGCCAAAAGGCATTTTCCGGTATGCAAAAGTACCCCAAGGAAATATAAATGTTGTCTTGTGTTGGTCCTTAGTTTTGATGTGGATTTTTTTATATCTTGAAAATCTATCCATAAAGGAAAATATTTCGCTTCTTGCACACTCATCAAGAATTTGATCAATGAAAGGTATGGGGAAGCTATCTTTAGGACAAGCTTTGTTTAGGTCATGAAATTCCATACACACACAGATGGTTCCTTTATTTTTATTCATAGGAATGGGGTTGGATACTCATTCGGTCAAGGGAACTGGGTAGATGAAGTCAACATTAAGTAGCTTCTCCACCTCTGCCTTAATAGCGGGGGCCTTCCTAGGATTAACATCTCTAATACTTTGTTGAATAGGTTTAGCATCCTAATAAGTTCTAATTTCATGTTTGAAAATATGAGGGTCGATCCCTGGCATCTCTTCATATGACCAAGCGAATACATCTCGAAATTCTTTGAAGAAGTTGGTGTAGATCAAAATCTCTTCTGGAAAACAATCCACACCTATATTTACATTTTTCCAGGGGTACGAGAGATGTTGATCGATATGGTAGGAGAAATACTTGCCATATTTTGTTCATCATAAATACCGTGTGTATCAAGTGGAACTACAACGTGACTGACTATCTCACTCAAGGTAGACCGAAAATCATCTTGCTCAATTCTTTCAAGACCTGGGAGAAAATAAGATTGATGATGCATATCATCCCAAGGTCTCTTGGAAACATTCATGGCTTCAAGGATGGCTTCGTCCAAAGGCAAAGTCTCATATAATAAATCATGTGAACAAGATAACGAATTGGCCCATACGAGCCCAATAATGGGATCCTCCTCATTCGTCTGCAAGGTAACATGATTGGGATTGGCAGAAGATTCAAGGATAGCTTGATATGAAATCTCCATTGTCGATAGTGGCATAGCCATGTCATCATGTGACAAACCTTTGATCCACGAATTCGGAGAAGGTAGGGTCCAAGGATCACTAAAATAGAAAGTGTGGAAAGGAATGGACCTCTCTGCTGAAGCAGGCCTACTAGACATGGCGTAAATGTGGTGAATCGGTGTCAATAATTTGAAAGTACCCATGAGTGAAGAATACATTATGAAACTGATATTCTCAGTTTCCAGCTGAGAATTGTCGATCACAGGGATCGACGGTCCAACATATGTGTTAGGACTAGAGTATGGAAAGGATAACTAGTCGATCATCATGATCTCTCGTTGATGAGGAAAACAAAGTACATGAAAAATGGACGATATGACAACAACCATAGCATAGGTCCAATTGCAACCTAGTAACAAGTTATAATCGACAGGTGCATCAACTACCTGTACTTCCACCTCTACCGTCTTCCGACCTAACTGGACCGAAAAGGCATGGAGAATACCATGAGGGTGGAAGGAATGACCGTCAAATGCATTCAACATGTTCGACGACTTGTAAAGAGTGGGAGAAACAATAGCTTTCCAATAGACTAGGGACATAACGCAAGTGGTAGAACCTTCATCAATGACCGCTCGTTCGATAGTATACTTGGAATGCTCCACATGGATTTGAAAATCTAGATGGTAGGGTAAGCGAGGCTTCACATCCGTGACATCAAACTTGATGACTTTCGAGCCACTAGGATCTAGAGCTCCTAAGGGAGAGAGTAAGGAATTCCTCTATGATGGACACGTCTAGAGTACCTCCAAAGTCAACATTGCACAAGGGGTTTGGTCCAGATATTCAAAAATAGAGTAGTTCTAGGTGGATCTAGCATTAGGGTTGTGGGTATAACTCTTGAGTACTCCTTTCAGAATACGAGGCGGTGGCTCTAGTTTCTCGATCTGTAGGTTTGTCTCTGGGGGTGGAGGAGGAGCTTCTAGGCTAGTACTAGATTTTGAAGAGCTATAATCTTGAGAGCGAGTGGCTATATCAATTTTTGCATCGACCATATTGATGCAAACATGATCGCCATCTTGTGATGGTGGGTTTTAATTTCCACCAGACGCATTTCCGGTGCTCGAAGAACTCGAGGCTAAGTGTTGGTTGTGTGGGAATGGATTCATCAGCACAGTGGGCAGTAGATTTAAAAGCCTCACAGTCTCCACAATTTTGGGGCACAAGTGGGTAAGGTGGTCATTGGTACAAAGTTTACAAGGAAGCTTCACCTTATGCTTCTCTTTCCTTCCCTCTCCAGCATTATCATTCTGTTTCCAATTATTATCTTTGTCCTTGGGTTTATTATTATTATTCTTCCCACCCTTACGATTATTTTGACCTTTCCTTTTATTCCCATCTGGTTGCTGGTCACCATTTGGGTTCTTCGACAATTGCAAAGAATGTACATCCACCGATAGGGTGGGTTTGGATGATCTATACGAGGTTGTCCCTCTAGCAGACTTCGTAGCCGAGTCTGTGGATTTTACATTGGCGGACCCTACAATGCCATCGACATGAGGTCCAGGAGTTTGTCTAGGATCATCATTTGGTCGCGGTGCCTCTGGACGAAGGTGGTATAACATCCCAGATTGAGCATATATCAAATCAAATTTTTGGGCTCTAAGGATAGCTTCTTCCTCGCTGAAGACCCCAGAAGTAGCAATGTCCTTTGAAATAGGAGCGTGTAAATACTTTAGGAACCATTCTAGAAGAAATTCTAGGGGTATAGGAATCTTAACCAACCTCCTTCATCTACACCATTCTTGGATATGGTTTGAGATGTAAGTGTCGGTACCCTGGCGTAAATTGGACAAAATTTCAAGGCCAACATCATAACAAATGGGAAGTTGAAAGTGATTGAAAAAGGCTAGCACCAACTGATGGAATGACCCATATGTCCCCCTAGGTAGCTCAATGTACCATTTTGACACCACTCCAATGAGAGTGTGATGAAACAATCATAACCTAATAGAATCATGGTTCATATAATTCGATGAGCACCAAAGGTGAAAAGTAGTGACGTGATCACCAGGGTCTTCGCCATTTTTACCCTCAAACTTTGGAATATCTGATGGAATTTTGGTAGGGACAGGGGGCCATGTGGGGTCATGACTCACCAGCTCATTCATTAGTTTAGACAAATATGGTAGATTAAGCGTGGCCAGAAAGGGAATATGGGGTTGCGACACCTAACCCCATCCTCCCACAAAAGATTATGCGTTAGGAACTGCGTTCCATCCAGGATTCTGGTGAGGACCAAAACCTTGTCCGAAATTATAAGACCCTCCTCTAGGATGATAAGTAAAAGATGGATTGGGCATCCTTCTAGTAGGAATGTTCTGATAAGGATTATGAAAATTGCTCCCAGTTGGATTAGATCTAACATGGGGATTGCTAAAACTACCCCCAACTGGATTAGATCCAAGTTGGGGAGTGCCCAAAGTGTAAGACTAACCTCCTCATGGTGGGAACCTGGAGGTTTGAAGTGGACTCGTCATGCCAAAATTATTGGTCGAAATTGACACCAAGGGGATAGGGATATAGGGTGGAACTTGTCCTCCAGTTGGGTTGTTCCATCTAGTTGTAGAAGGATTATACCCAGGGTTAAGAATAGGGACACTACCTACATTAGGATTCACTTGGGGAATGTGAGAACCACCAAACAAGGAAGGAGTGTAAGGAGGTGTAGTTCTCCCAAGTCCAATGCTAGCGTTATGGCCAGCAGTTGGGATGGCAGTTGAAAACTATGAGGTGAATTTAGGCATACCATAAGAAAATCTACTAGAAGCCATGGGTATGGTCTAAACATTGTAACTCAATAAGTGGCCAAAACCCCCAAAAGGGTTCGAGGCAAGAGATGAAGAATTAACTACAGGTCGAGCCATAGTACCAGTGTAATCCTCTGACAGTGTAATTGTAATGGATGCAGGTGTCAAAGGAGTGCCATTAATTATAGTGGGATTGGGAGTCGAAGAACTCCTAGTTTTCTGAAGACTAGACTCGGTCCTCATCCTTGTGGGATCACAAGTCTAAAAAGTGGATGTGTGTCTACCACTGCTGATAACTCTATGCATTTTAGAAGGAAAGGACTCAAAAACCGGTCGTAACTATAACAACTGACGGGACCTGCAAGGAAGCTGGTTCGAATCCACGACGACTTATGACTCTTCCACAAATAAAAAATATATCCTATGGACAACTAGTAGTCAAAGAGCATACCAAAAAGTCAAACGACCAATATGCATGCAAACGGGATAAAGTGGTTGAGTGGTCTCCCTCGCAAAAGAAGGTATGTCTTGTCAAGAGGGACTTGAGACTCCCCGCTAAATTTTGGAGGTAACATAATCAGTTATAAGGGCCCTCATGGGATTAACAACCAGTCAGTCAAACTCCCTTGGAGAGGCAATCCTCCATAAAGAATGTGTGTTATCCGACCCTTATTTGACTCAGGGTACAAGCAGAATAACCCCTGCAAGTAACCTATGAGATACCTAATTCAAGCAACTAATAAACCATTGTATAACTAATGAAAAGGTGAGCATTCATAAGTCCGGATCACCGTATGGGCAGGGTAGAAAAGCCCGAAACCTTGAAAGCATCACCTCTCATATAGGTATGGGAACCAGCAAGATCCCCAAATACGAATAAATCCACAGAAATATCTCTAATGCTAGGTGAGTATCTAGGGGTTATCCCTTCAACTAACTTTGCATGACCTCGTGATTAACTCCGATATGAGTGGTGCCTCCTGATCTTACTGATTATATGATGGACTTCTCAACTCCCTATCTCAGACACATATGTTGATTTAATTGCCTTGGAGAAGTTTACTCACAAAATCCTATTCCAAGGCACTAAATCCTAAGCTAGTTTGTGCACCCTAAAAATAAAATCGTGACTAATCAATTTTAGTTTAAAGCGTAAATTTTATTGGTCGTGGTTACTCAAAAAGGTATGGAAGTGAAACTCATGGTGTTATGACTCTTCCATAAAATAAATATGGATATAATGCAAAGTCTATCTTTAAATTTTCAATGAATGATATGCTAATAAAAGCAGTGCAGTCTTCAATTTCAAATATGCAATTTAGAAGTAAAATACGATCTTTCACTAAATGTGCTAAGCTAATGATAAAAATTCAAATACAAAAATGCCAACCAATAAAAAATGCTTATTTTTTTGTATTTTCAATATTCTGAAAAGAAAATGCATGGTATGATAAGAAACTTGACAAATGAATTCTACTCTGTATAAAAGAAGTAACTCAATCACAATACTAGGAAGCCAAGCAAACAACCTAGAAGCCAAGGACAAATTAAAAATAGAAAACAAAAAGAAAGATTCTGCCCAAAATTTCAACTCCAAACAAACTTCCTGTCATCCCAGATAATCTCAACAAACACTACAGAGACCTAAGAAGGCTCATCAATCTTTAAATCCTACCCAACAGTCACTCATCCAAGGAAACAAGCAAGGGGAAGTGGTATACGTGACTGTTAAGGAGAACACAGCGTATATACGCTTATTGCAGTGATACAACAAGCGTGTATATGCGACTCTCAAGGAAAAAAGGGAATATATGATTTCAAACAAGGCCAGGTAAGGGTAAAAGGTTGAAAACTCAGACTCGGAATGAATAGGATCTGTCAAGCAGTGATACGACAAGAAACAAAAAGGAAAAAGAGCAATGTAAGAAGAAAATGTACTTCAACCCTTAGAAGGAAGATCTCTCCCGAGTGGAGTCGCCATTTCTGTTACAAGGGGAAAACTCTTTATGACAAGGGGTAAACCACAACAAATAGGTATGACTGTAGAAATCAACTCAATTCCAACATATGCTATAGAGACTAGTGTGCAATACAAGAAATACGGCTACCTCGATCCAATGTTTGATGATGTTCCATCGTTGAGCACTTTGACCCAAAGCTTTATACCTGCGATAAGTTCTCAACAAACAAGCAAAGAAAGTATATAGTGATGATATAAAATGGATTATCACATCAGATAGCATAGTCCATTAATAAACATTACAAACATGCCCATGGATAATAATCATATATTTGCAATATATCAATAGGATGGGAAAGGAGTATTTCTATTAATAATTGATCAGCATAAGTGTCAACATTACAGACTTCTGTGTCGGAACAGTTCGAAACCAAGAAACCAAGTTCCTTCCAACTGGGTCCCCACCATTTCATTCCTCCACCAAAGGCAAGCTCATGAAAAAGAGGCAAAGAGGTCCTCTCAACAATAATGGAAGAGATTGGGGGTTGAACACTGTGTTCAGACTTGAGGGACAAAGGGATATAGACTCAATATGAAGCAATTTCTCTAGAGTAAATTTTCTCTCAAAGTTGAATGCTTTCTTATCTTTTTCCATAGTTTGAAATTGTTCTCTTATAGCCTTCAGAATGCAACTAAAGGGTCGAGTCGGAACGTTTCCAGTATATGGAGGTCAAGGATCAGAGATCTTTTGTCGTGACATGGAAACCCGACCTCATTTTGTATTGTTTGGAACAAATCCTAACATACGTGAGTTGTAGTGGAGCAGAAAGCGTATACGCATCTTGTATAACTAATAGGGAGCGTATATGTGGAAAAATGTATGTTTTTTAGCTCTGGATTCATCAAAAAGGGATGAAAATTCTGCATAGGGAAATGGAAAAAGGCCCTCTATGAAAGATAGCAATGGTGAGGAAAATCTTGCTATAACAACCCATCAATTTGTTCAAAAGGTATGTCTTATTTCTATAAATAATTGGATTTTGATGTATGCTTGATGTATTGAAAGACTGAATATCAGAAAGGGGTTGTTGATTAATATTATGTGAGGGATATTATACTTGTTCATGATTACACATACCTATATGACACATGACTAGAGAGAGACATACTTGCCTTGAGTAAAGGTTATATATGAGGATGCATGCAGAGGGTATAGCTACAGTCTGCATACAATGATAAGTTATAGACTTATGTGAAAGAAATTACAGAGGATCAGAAGTTTTCAAGAAAAATGAAACCCTAGTTTTCAGAAGGCATACGCAGGCTGCCTAACATTTTTGTAGCGTACATACGCAGGCTGAATAACATATATGGCACGTACATATGCAAGTTGTAGCACTATAGGTCGCATATCTACTATATTTTTGTAGATGCATGTCTAGTTCAGATACAGTTTGATTACAGGGTAGTTGTACAGATTGGATATAGGTCAGTGGTATAGGTTGATACAGTTGTACAATAGTATATCTCACAGTGACATGTTGACAATGGTTCCATCATTCTACTTATACTTCAGGTTGGTTGGACGGGGCAAGGACAAGTGGTTGTAGCCGGAGAACACAGGGGGTTGTAGCCTCCTTCTGGTTGTAGCCAGAGAATTGGGGAGTTGGAGCTTCCTTGAGGTTGTAGCCTATGAAACTGGGGGTTTGGAGCCTCCTACCAGTTGCAGATGGAAAACAAAGGAAGTTGGTGCTTCCAATGAACATAATTCTTCAAGACATATAAGAAAAAGCATTCTGTGGTTTTCTCCCAATTTGGGTTTCCACGTAAAACACTGGTGTACTGCGTATATGTGTAATTGTTCATTTCCTATTTCTCATTATTGGATTATAATTCTACATTGATATAACACTTGGATTATTTGGAGAAAAGGGATTATAATTACACTATTACTGATTCACCCCCCCCCCACCCTCAGTAATCCAACAGAGGTTTCTCACTCGAATCCCTTTGACAACAAACTTTGGGATTATTTAGTTTGTCCTTATCCTCTTTATCCAATTTCACTTGTAGTCATAAGGTCTTATTTTCCTTTCTAAATGACAAGTTTTGTCTCTTTAAACTTATCACCTATCTCAACAAAGCCACATTCCTATTCAACTTTGATTGAGTAATGAAGATGGTTGCAAATTCATCGTCTATAGTTGGTCTGAATTTCTTGTAATGTTCGATGATCCCTTCCTCTAATATTCTTTTTCCCTCCTTGAGATTAATGATCTCATCTTGACATTCTCTTAGCTTCTTTTTCAGCCATTTTATTTTATTTTCTCCTTCTATTGATGAGTTAGGATAACTATGAATTTCTTTACTCTATGGTGTTTTTGTTTCAAGAGTTATTTATGTTATCTTCTTCTTCAAATCTTTGTTTTCTTGATAGAGTTGGGATATAACATGTTGATAATTCTTGAGTTGTTGTTTCACATCCTTGATATCTGCATCTTTCTCACCTGTTTCAACTTGCTTCTCATCAATCTACTAGGTTTCACATTCAAAAAAATCTATCTGAATTGTGGGTATGGAAAACCTCCTGGTAGAGGACCTGGTGGGCGGTTTACTGGGAGATTGTGTCTCCTCAGTTTCATTAGTGAATCTTAGTTTTCTTCTTTCCTTCAAGGTTGGTTGAATGAGTGATGAATATTCAATTTATTTTCCTTTTCCTCTTTCAACAACACCTCCTCCTTTTACCCTCGAACTATGAAATGTTTATTTCTCAACAGACAAGGGATAATCTCCTTTAAGATCCAAGGAAATGTTTGCTGAAAAAAAGAAGGAAACCCAGTCCCTGTTTAAATTTCCAAGCTCCTCAACCACCAACAACTTTATCAAGGAAAAATGGAATAGGCTACTCTCTGGCTAGTTATATTTGTCTTGGACATTGTCTGCCATTTTTCCCACGATTCTACATAGGAAGAGAGGTAAGTTTAAGGGACTTATCCCTGTGAAATGCATCAAGAGCCTAGTGTGGTATTAATTTTCCTTGTCAAACCTACCATCAAAAGTAAAGTACTTCTGAATTATCCTCAAAAGATTCTCAAAAGGTTCCAAAATATATTCACTGGGAATGTTGGCACTAATCTTTTGATTTCTGTATTTAGGCTTGAGAAAATCAATATAACATGCAGTATGTAATGGCATACCTTTAAACCATTTTTCTCCCTGCATAAATATCTCTATCGCAGCTAATATGGTTTTCTCTAACACTTGAAAAGTGGTCCTTGCAATAGTTGTGGTGACCTTTTCATAGAATCTTATGCTTTCAGTTATTTGAAAGGACACTATGATCATCTGGTATGCATTTACTAACTTTAAATCTTGTGGCTCAAACCTCACAACTTTCCCACTTCTCACACACTTTATTTTTGTTGAGGATTTGTCATGATGTTGATATATGTCAACTTTCTGTAAAATCTGCACAATGAATGAGAATAGTGTCTTTTGTACAGTTCGCATGAATAGGTAGAAACAGAAAAATCTACGCAGAAAACAAATCAGAGGCAAGAGACTCAGTGCAGTGAAAAACTTGGCGCATCACTAAACAATAGTAGAAAACTCGGTGCAAGAACAATCAACAACAGAAAGCTCGGCGTAGCAACAAACAACAACAGAAATCTCGGTGTATCCACAAACAACAATGGTTTATCTCAAACGAAAGAAAGTTGATTATGTAAAAAAAAGACTCATTCTAGAAGCTAATTTGTAATGGGATTGAAGAAAGGATTTTTAACTATGATTGAAAGAAATGGAGGATACACAGCAAAAACAAAGTGGAAAATTTACGTAGTGACTGAAAACACACAATATTTACGTAGAAGATGGTTTCATAGCTTATTGGGGAAGCTATGGATGATGCACAAGTCTTGAAAGTGATGGAGAAAAACAAAAGGTGGCCAATATTTATGCTCGAATGGATAAGGAACAAAATTATGAAGAAGGAAAGAATATCTATAGCGACTAGACATTTTAAGGCAAGTTAAAGATTTGTGCAACGGGTACACCTTTGAAGTTTGCAACGATACAAATGATATGGAGTGCCACGATTGTTCCCCTTTATAACCTCATGATTAGGTAGTGATGAACCATAATGCATTTTGACATGGAATTCACCCTAACCATTTGATTTGACCTTGATACATAATTTCTCACTTTTTTAACATGACTCGAGACTTAGGAAAGTAGACCTTTACAACTTGAACATGACAAACTTTACACTCTTGAATTTTTTTCCTTTGTGGTAGTTTTTTATGAAAAATACAATACACCCTTTAAAACATATTATGGCTAAACCCTTTAATTACATTCCAAGATATTATTTATTTGGTCACTGACCTCATAAACTCTGACACACTAACTATGACTTATCTAGGAATGTCTTGATTTTTCCCAAAATCATGGCATGTCTTTGATTTTTTTTTGACAAACCTCTAACTCTAGCTATAAAAATCATGGTGCTAACAAGGTATATCATACTATCCCTCCT
>JZKD02S1906498.1:0-12247 GCA_000966675.3 Picea glauca | reverse complement strand
TCTTTAGGCCATTAGTTGTAATTATACCTCCTAGTCTCCTATATATACCAAGGAGACATTTTCATTTTGAATCATCTTGTACTTGAACATTTAAGTTGGGTAAAAGGAGGTTGCCACCTCGAAGAGGCTTATTATCTGAAATTATCTCTTTTTCAAGGCGTTGAGTACTTTTTCTGAGGTTTTTCTATGCTATATTGATATTTGGTTCATAACATGTTGAACATTGATGGTGATGCTCTTGCATCATACTCCTTTGGAAAAAAATATTCATGGATTGTTGTCCATGAGATCCTCCACTATATTTCCATGCTTTTGGATATCAATTGCTGTCATCCAACTGGCATCTTCTAATAGATGGTCTTTCCACTTAACCACATACTCATTGTAAATTTTCCTTCTAGTCCTCTTAGCAATCCTCTGATCTAAAATCTCCTCTATCTGTGGCTTCTCTACTATGGGAATATGTTTCTTTAATTGAATCGTGTCTTGACCATATGTCCCTTTTGTATCACCCATCCTATAAGGGTATAAGTCTGCAACATTGAATACTAGAGATATTCCAATTTCCTTTGGCAGTTCAATCTCATAAGCATTTTCAACAAATTTTCTGAGGATCTTAAAAGGTCCTATCTTCTTCATATTCAACTTGTTATACTTCCCTTTTGGAAATATTTCCTTCCTCATATGTGCTAAGAATTGATCTCCAACTTCGAAATTAATGTCTCTTGTTTTCTCGTCTATTTGGCTCTTGTATTTTTTGTTGTTATCTTGTAGTTGTCCCTTGATATGACCATGCAACTTCTGTATCTCTGCAACAAAGTCTTCTTCTCCTACACTTCAAAACTCATCTCATCCTAAATCTCTTAACTCTAAAATTCCTCTCAGATTCATTCCATATACTATTTGAAATGGGCTTTTAACAATACTCATATTCAGTGATTCATCATATCCAAACTCTACTTGTGGAAGAATTTGATCCTATTGGTTGTTATGTTTAGTTACCAAACTCCTTAACAGGTTCCCTAAACTTTGATTCACCACCTTATTCT
Organism: Picea glauca; assembly: GCA_000966675.3. Lineage (NCBI taxonomy): Eukaryota > Viridiplantae > Streptophyta > Pinopsida > Pinales > Pinaceae > Picea > Picea glauca. Next base: position 11,198 of record JZKD02S1906498.1, on the reverse strand, counting down.
ATCCATCCCTCTGAGGATGATATGTTGAACTAAATGACAAACTTGTCCCCATGTTCTTCCAAAAGGTTCTCCAAAAGTGTCCCACAAATTTAATGTCTCTGTCTGAAATAATACTTTTGGGAAACCCATGCAATCTCACAATTTCCTTGAAAAATAAAATCGCTATGTCAGTAGCATCACTAGTTTTGTGACATGGTATCAAATGTGCCATCTTCAAAAACCTTTCAACCACCAAAAATATTGAATCATTTCCTATCTGAGTTCTTGTAAATTCCATAACAAAGTCCATAATTATAGCATCCCACGGCCTGTCTGGAATAGGAAATGGTTGATACAATCCGATGTTCTCCTACTTTAATTTGGCATACTCATAGATTTTGCATCTGTCCACAAATTTATTCACATCAGACCTCATGCCCGACCAATGGCATGAAGAACTCAACTGTGCATAGGTTTTATCATGGATGAAATTTCCAACCAATCCTCCACTATGTTTCTCCTTCAATAGAGTGTCTCTCATTGATCATCTCGAATCACACAATCAAATTCCTTTGAAAAACAGTTCGTCTTCGATGAGATATTACATGCACTAATTTCTATCCCTTAGAAAAGGGTTCTCACATTCGTCATAAGATTCTTTGAAATTTGTATCTTCCTAATACATCTCCTTGAGGTGTTCAAACCTCAATGTATCCACTTGAAATTCATACAAGATCAAACATCTCTTGCTCAAAGCATCTACAAATTTGTTAGTGCTTCAACTAATATGCTTAGTAAAAAAAGTAAAACTTTGCATGAATTCTACCCATTTGTCATGTCTCTGGTTCAACTTCTCTTGTTTGGTTATAAACTGTAAATCTTGATTATCAGTATACAAGACAAACTCCTTTGGAATAAGGTAATGCCTCAATTTTTTCAAGGATTGAATCACAACATAAAATTCATTTTCATGTGTGGAATAATTCCTCTTAACATCGTTCAAATTCTCACTGAAATAATCAACATTCTTATTGTCTTGACTTAAAACTACTTCAATGGCCACTCCACTAGCATCACATTTTACCTGAAAGGTGCTCCTAAAATATGGAAGAACTAGAATAGGTTTTTCTGTTATCTTTTCTTTCAATACTCTAAATCCTTTATCAACCTCTTTCTTCCAATTAAAATGTTTATTCTCCTTCTTTATGGTATCTAGTATAGGTGCACAAATTCTATTGAAATTCCTGATGAATTTTTTGTACAAACTCGCCAACACATGAAAACTTCTTACCTCGATCATGCTTCTTGGAGAAGGCTAGTATTTGATTTTCCTCACCTTATCTAGATCCATCTTCAATTCATTTGAAGAGATTATGAATCCCAAATACACAAGTTTTGTTTTCATAAAAGAGAATTATTSAAATTCCCCAGGAGCTTATCCTGTGGTAATSTCCTMAAMACCATATTCAAGTGTCTAAAATGCTCCTCTTTAGTATTACTGAAAACTAGAATGTCATCCAAATAAAAAATCAAAAACWTAGAAATAAAATCTTTGAGTAATTCATTCATCAWCCTCATAAATGTTCTTGGGGCATTTGTTAAGCCTAACAACATAATAAGCCACTATACAATCCTTCATTCTTTTTTAATGTTGTCTTCCATTCATGTCCCTCTCTCATTTTAATATSGTGATATCCCTTYTTCAAGTCTATATTGGATAAATAACTAGCTCCACACAAGAACTTCATTAAATCATCCATTCTGGGTAAAGGGAATCTATACATGATGGTTATCTTGTTGATGGATCTAGAATCTGTGCACATTCTCCAACCTCCATCCTTTTTTTGACTCAACACAGTTCATATGGCACATGGGCTCAAACTCTCCATGATCAAACCTTTATCCAAAAATTATTGGACTTGATTCTTGGCCTCTTCATTCTCTTGAGGTGTCAATATATATGTTTTTTTATTTGGCAAGATCACTCCTAGTATAAGGCCAATATGATGACTGATACTCTTGATGGGAGTTAAAGATTTAGGTAACTCATCCACCACAATATCAAAAAACTCATCTAACAATTCATGAACTTATACAGGAAAATATTTCATAGAAGTGCTTGTGAGAATGAATCTCATCTTACCTACAACAACAAACTACATTTATTATTAATTATTGACTTCTTTCAAGATTCTTCCCACTCATGAGAAGTATACTTGGACTAGATTCTTCTTTGACTCCTTTGTCTTCTATTGGAAACAACATATGCTTACACCCATTCTTCTCAAGGGTATAAGTGTTCTTCTACCCATCATGTATGAAATTCTTGTCATATTTCCAAGGTATTCCCAACAAAACATAACAAACATCCATAGGTATGAAAACACATAAAACTTCATCTTTATAACCACCCATTTTAAACTCAACTTTTGTTGGCCCTTGTCCAATGTTTGGAGAAACTTGGTGACGTTTGACCAATTTTGGGACTTTGATAGGTTGGTCGAAGGTAGAGCACAAGGCGAAGCGAAGATCATGGGATATCAGCCCCTTATTAGGGAATTTTTGGGTTTAGGGTTTATGTAACGGGTATGGGATGTTGGCCCATGGGTTCACCGATGTTTAGGCCCCTGTGTAATGTATAAATAGAAAGCTAGGTGATGTAAGTAAGAGAGACCTAGATGTGTAATGTGGTCAATGAGATAAGTGCGAACGATTGTGGATGTTTCATGCATAATGTGTGTTAAGAACTTGCAGAGCTAAGTGCAAGTGATTGTAAGAAGGATCTGTGCTTAAACCTAGCTCGGGGAAAGAGGATCTGGCAAGGTGCATGCAGATCTCCTATCTTATGCAAAGTGGGTTCTTCTAGCTCTGTGTTACACATCAAAATCACTCACTTCAACGATGACCTATTGTTGTCATTTCAAGTGTCACAAGTGTCACATTTTGGTCACAAGTGTCACAAACATCATACTGCCATCTTGCCTATGTCCTGTCTCTAACGACATCACAAGGACACTTAAGACACCTTCAAAGATTGGTTTAAGGAAGATAAATCATTTGATGAAGAGTACAAAGAATTTTCCATGAACAAAACCACTTAAAAATTAATTTTGAAGGCCATCGCTACCCTACCCACTATCAGGGAGTGCCAATACTCCCTACCAATCTTTGGGGGATTGTTCCAGCACTATGTGCACCCTTTTGGGGGAGTGCTAGGATTTTTAAGGAAATTTTGGGAAACGCTCCCCTACCCACTATCAAGGAGTGCCATATCTCCCTACCCTTATTTGTGGGAGAAATGCAACACTCTATGTCCCCTTCTAAAGGAGCGTTGNGAAGAGTACAAAGAATTTTCCATGAACAAAACCACTTAAAAATCAATTTTGAAGGCCATCGCTACCCTACCCACTATTAGGGAGTGCCAATACTCCCTACCAATCTTTGGGGGATTGTTCCATCACTATGTGCACCCTTCTGGGGGAGCGCTAGGATGTTTTAAGGAAATTTTGGGAAACGCTCCCCTACCCACTATCAAGGAGTGCCATATCTCCCTACCCTTATTTGTGGGAGAAATGCAACACTCTATGTCCCCTTCTAAAGGAGCGTTGGGATATTTGAGGGAATCTTTTATTGTTGAGGAAAATCATGGAAAAACCCCCTTCATCATGGAAATCAGTTGGATTTGAATCTGAGTTCAAGGTTAGATCTTAGGGAAGATCCACAACTGAAGGAGAAATATCCTCAACCTATCCCAAGAATCTGTAAGGTGGTTGGGTCTCTCCAAGCTTATATAAGGAGGCCTTCTCATGGTAAAAGTATATGGCAGCATAGAGGCATCAAACTTATGATCTCATAAGGGATATTTATCAGTGAAAGTTACAGTCATTCTGATCATGGAACTTTTGAGAAAGGGGTTGGGCAAAGAGAGAAAGGAAAGGTTGTTGCACCTTCAAAAAAGGTCTGTAAGTATTCTCTATTGTTCTCATTAATATACATATGTTCTTGGCATGTTTCTTTCAAGGTTGTTTTTATTCTACATGAACTTCTCTCTATTAGATAGATCTGGTTTCAAGCTAATCTTAGTAGAATAGGAAGCTTGTTCTGTCTTTGTTTGGTTTACATGACTTATCAAGGAGCTTGGGGATCAAAGCTCAACTCAGACTATGCGAGAACGAACATCATTAACAAGGTACACTTTTATTCCTCTTCTCTATACATTACTTCAGCTAGATCTAAAAGGATGTCAATGACCAATGTTAGCACCCTTTCTGTCTTGGTCTTAGGAGTTTAGAGCCCAAGAGGGAATCCACTTGTCCGCATGGGGATTTCTTTGTAACAGAAATTGGCAACTTCACTAGGGAAGGAACTCCAATTTTTATTTCCTTGGTTTTTCCATGCCCTTTTACCACCTTTCATATAACTTTTATTGTTTATTCATCATCCATTATCCTTCTCCTACCTTCACCAGTAATTTCACCAATTTCCATGCATTCTGGGTGAATTTTTCCATGATTTTTAGCTCTTGTTTTGAGTTTATGGGAGGACCAACAGCCCCTGTAGGCCATACCAGAGTGCTAGTTCTCCCATAAAGTTTTTTAGAGAGCATTGAAACACTTTTTACCCTTGTGTTAGGGAGAGCTAATCTCTTTTTTTAGAGTTTTTTCCTTCTTTTGCTCAGTCTTTTGCTGCCCTTTTTGCATAGATCTTTACCCAAAGTCTGTGGTTGGTTTGTGAAGTTTTTTGGATTGGTTTTTTATGGTTTTTTATTCTTATAACTCCCTATTGTCTTGATTGGATCTTGAAACCATTTTCAGAAATGTGAAATTGCATTTTCCATCTATTTTTTTGTTAGGATAGTTTTGAGCGATTTATCTTTCTCCCTATCTTTTCTTGGATTCTTCTCTGCATTTTATTTGTGTTCCTTTAAGGCTTGATTGGTTGTAGAATCCTTTATGGTATTATTTCTTTTTATAACAATTTTCTGCTTGTTTTCTTTCATAGCTCACCTCCTTGAGTGCATTCTTTGTTTGTAGCCCTTTTGCTTCGTGTCTTTTGCATCTGCATAGGAATATTTCTCTTGATTGAAAGTAGTGGATCATTGAAGGTTTTTTATTTAATTTATGTATACATCATAATCAAGCAAAGAACATAGATGCATTCTATATTTTGGGTATTGAGACTAGCTTGCATTTGAAGTAGCGGAATTGCATGGGTTTTGTCTTTTTTGGGACATTGTGCATCTGTAATGATGAAGTTTTTCTCCTTCTCGTAGCATAGCTTTCATAAAAATGAAAAGATTTCATCTTCATCTCTTTGAATAAATTTCAAATCGTTCAAAACACCATATTTTCCACACCACTTTCCTTTTGAATAACAACAACCTTAAAAAATAAAGCGCTAAACTAAAAATTGATTCGACATTTTTATATTTTCTAGTAGCAAACCTACATCAGATTAGTTGTATGGATTTGGAATAGGTGTGAAAGATAACTTTCCAAGATGAAAGCAAACATAGAATATTGTGTTAGGGAGCGGTGAAATCCAATTGCTACATTTTGTCCTGGGAAGCCCTTCTCACACAAGGGTCAAACCTAAGGTTGCATTAAGACTGGCAGAGTTAATCACCCTCCTTTGTTGGTCTTGGTGTAGAGATTATGCATATTATGGGGGTTGCTTGAAGGTATACCCACAATGATGTGTGGAATCCTTCCAAGTTGATTTCAGGCTAGATATCTTGCCCTTGCACATGGATCATATTGTCAATTGTTTCCCTAGGCATCACTATTGCAGTTGATAACCTTAGTGATCTATCTCTTTACGGTCTTTACACAAGGTGACTATACGTTACCTGGAATCGATGTTGGCCAAGCTCACTCGGGCTCCTTGGAGGGTATACCCACATTATGTGTGGGAGCTTGCACCAAGGCGTGAGTCCATTAAGCAGGTCATCAATGTAACTTTTCCACCCGCTCTATCTCAACCCCTTCTTACATTGTTCTCGCGATGTTGGATTTCATCACCAACTAGTGTGGTCATTGTGAGAAGGTTTTTGTTTGCTTGTTTGCTTACTAGATTTTTAGCATGTGTTGTTTGTTCTCCCTAGCAGAATCTAGGTTGAATATTTATTTTTTATGGCGTCACTTCCCAGAATGACCAATGAACAAACCCCTTTGCCAGGGGAAACTTTTGTTTTTCCTTCTTATGGAAAAGTTGGTCCTCCTTACATCGCTACTTTGAGCCTTCCATGTCTCACAATTCGGTTACCGGTATGGTTGTTTTCCATTCTGGTGATCTTTAATGTAGGTGCTTCAAATGTAATCACACCACCCACACATCATGTCGACCTTTCTCCTTCATCACCCGTCAGGTCTCCTTCCCTTTCTCCTTCTTCTCCTAGAGAAATATCTAAAGCGAGTAGCCAGGTTGATAATAATAAGAAGAAACAAAATGAGAAGAAGAAGAAGAACCCGAAAAGGACCAAGCCTCCAACTACATTAGATGTTGGATCCAAGCAATGAGCTATTATTAATAGTATTTGGAATGTTGATGAGGTCAACAAGATTAAAATGAAGAATCTGAAACCCAAATTCCATTGCAGTCTTTGTAAGGGTGACCACTTTCTGAGGGATTTTCCTGGTATTCCCAAGGTCTTAGAAATGTGGTCCTCCATATCATCGGCCCTTGCTAGTCATGTTGGTGATGCCCTGTCAACTAGTGACATTAAGGTTGGTAAGAAGAAGAAAACTATCAACTTTCCTTATATGTTATGCAAAGGTGATCATTATTCTCACCTTTGTCCTCGTATGGACGAGGATTCTTCTCTTTTGGAAAAGCTTCAACTTCTAACTAGTTATCGTAAGATTTCCCCCAACCCATCATTCATTGATGGAATGGTCAATACGGTTCCATCCCCGGTCAATCCAGTTGATCAGGTGGTCAATGTAGTTTCATCCTCGGTTGAACCACTACCAAAAGTAGTTGACCTAGTTCCATCATCGATCAGCTCCACTTTTCGTCGGAAAAGTGAAACCAAAGTGACTGATCCAGTCCCATCATTGGTCAATACCACCCTTCATATGAATAGCTCCAACGTGGTCAATCCCACTCCTCCTCTGACGAGTGCCAAAGTGGTTTCTCTGGTCCCTTCATCGGTCAGTTCGCTTGATCATATCGTCAATCTAGTCACGTCATTAGTTGAACCAGTTGACAAAGTGGTTGATTTGATCCCATCTTTGGTCAATATTTCTCTCTCATTAGAGAGTGGAACCCAAGAGATCGATCTATTTCCACTTGTCGACCCCATTCTCCCCTTAGAGAATGAAACCCAAGTGATCGATCTGATGTCATCATTGGTTGATCCTACTCTCCCACTAGAGACTAAACCCAATATTGCCCATGTTTTTCTCGTTGATATAGAATCTACTGTGATGGGGGTCATTCCTCCTTCTCCCACGAAACCCCCTCCAAGTAATGAGGCCATCCCTTTTGATTGGGGTGTGCTAACTGGACCCCGTCTTCCCTCTCACATTCCCTTCAATATTACAGTACAGGTTTATGGTCGGGACGTTCCTCATGTGCTGATAGATGAAGGTTTGTCCGTTATTATTTTGTCCTCTCTTGCTTGGAAATATTTGTCTTATCCTCAACTTGTGTCGGATACCCAGAATATATTTGATTTTAATGAAAGAACCAATCACCCTTTAGGAATCCTTCTTCAGTTTCCAATAAATTTGGGAGGGAAAATTGTCTTTAATGATATTATTCTAGTCCAAGACCCCTTAGATTTCGATTTAATCCTTGGTCGAGATTATGTCTATGCCATGAAATATATTGTGTCCACTCTCTTTCATGTGATATATTTCCTGCACGATGGAATAATGGTGACTATTGATCAAATTTCATTTTTTGGCCCTGACTTGACCATCAACCCAATGACCTCCCTAAACAGGTCTTGTATGTAGTCGATCTCACCCCTGCTAGAGGTCAATTATGTGGCATTGTATCCGATGACTTAAACTTCCAATGACTTAGATCTGGTTGTTGACATGGTGATCTCTTCAATAGGTCTATTGGAGCTTGATCTCCTTACCCCTATCCTAGAACTCGACATGTGTTCCTTCCAGATTGATTTTCTTCCATCCAATGAAGATCTCTTGGAAGCCATGAATGATTTTTGTCCCTTAACATGGTGTCTTTCTAGAGCATTATCCTCTTGGAAGCCATGATCAATAATAATTCACGAGCATATTTTTCTTCTCTGTGGCAAGATCGTTAAAAAATGAAACAGAGGCTACAAGCATAGTTTTCCTCTCTGTCGCAAGCTCGTTAAAAAATGAAACAAAAATATGAGGATTGAACCCAGAGCCTTGAGCATAGTTATTTTCCTGTGACAAGCTTGTTAAAAAATGAAACAGTCACCTCTCATACCAAGTCGAGTCTTTCGTTAGGTCTCAGTTTTTAACCTTCATTTCATCCACCTGTATCCTTTTTCTCCATCTCATACAGAAATTGGTGACAACCTCAAAGTCGGTGAATGAATTGAAGCTTGGGAGGGCATCTCTCCATACTTTAATTATCATTCTGGAGTTAAACCTCTAGATTTTCAAGCTAGGGGAAAAGTATCAACCATCCATGGGTTTCCCAACCTTTGGAAATTATGTTGGGAATTTACAAGCATAGTTTAATTTTGTTTCAATCTTGTGTAAAAATGAAACCAATATCGAGCTTAGTCTTTGTTCTTTCTCACGCTTGTAAAAGCATGAGAATGTAACTGCGAAACCTTTTATCTCTTTTTCGGGCTCACATGGATATATGAAAAAGGAACCCCTTGGAGTCTTTAAGTTCTTTTCAAACTCTCTAAACATGAAAAGATTGCCAAGTGATCTTGCTTCCTTTCGCACTCATTAAAAGGTTTGAAAGGGCATCTTTCGAGTGGTATTTTATCTCCTTTTTAGCCTTGCGAGACTAAAATTATGAAAAAGGACAACCTTGGAGTCATCTTTAAGTTCTTTTCGGACTCTCTAAACATGAAAAATCATTGAGTTTACCTTCTCTGGACTCATTAAAAAAATCATACATAGAAGGGCCCATATGGGACCGAACCCTTACTTCTTTTAGTTCGTTAAAAAAAGGAAGAGGGACATACTGAAGGTGAGTTATATCGAGCATTTTTTACCCTCCTCAAGCTCCTTAAATCAAAAAGAGGTACTCATCTATCTGGATAGGGGGAGAAATTGAAGGAAGCAAGCCAAGCAGTTTTTGGGAACATTACAGGTCACTCTTATGGTCGCCCTTGAACACGGCATAGGCAAGATGGAAGTATGATTTTTGCGACACTTGCGACCAAAATGTGATACTTGTGACACTTGAAATGAAAACAATAGGTCATCATTGAAGTGAGTGATTTTGATGTGTAACAGATTGCCCCTCAAAGTGCGAAGTTCGAAGACGAAAATTGATGACTGAAATACTTTCTAGACTTTTTCGAGCAGGGGTATGGACTTGGAGAACCTGGTAGAATATTCACACAACCATCAAAAAAATATTATGATATGTTTCAAACCCAAGGTAGGCATACCTATGCTTGGGTGATAAACACTTGCAAGGTATGGCCGCCATAAGATACACTGCGGATCCATAACTATATTAACAAAGAGGTATAGCCACCAAAGATACAATGTGGATCTATACTCCCATTACATGAACTGATCGTAGCCACAAAAAATACACAGTGGATATATGAGACGACAAGACATAGCCATGGACCAATACAAAGTGGATCTATGTGATAGTATACGTGTCAATGTTCAAGAGAAACTCCATCGCAACCTGGGCAAAGTACATACCATAGTGTTCACTCAACCCAGGGTCTTCTTATCGATCTTGACGTAGTACGAATCTAACCATGTGAATAAGTGTCCTGATGTCGAACATGGAAGAAACCACTTGATTACTGGTCAATGATGTAAATTTTTAACAAGTGCGAGGGAAATCACCATTGATGTCAATGATTCGCAAGGTACCTTAGTACAGTCTAGCGAACGTGAATGGATGTGTTGAAGTCGAACATTCATAGAATCATCCGATCAGGGATCAATTATGTAAACCCACTATCGGAAGAAAGGGGACCTGACATTGAGGCATGAAAGTCCTAAGGTACTAACTGGTTTCTAAGTCTAGTTCCCAGATGATGTGTTGAAGTCGACAGGAATAGACTCGTCGCAAGAGGGCCTTGATTTATTCCGCCATCAATGACATGAAATTAACACAGAGATGTAAATTGGTCAATCAAATGAACATGGACTGACATGGGTATTTAAATAGGAAATTTATGATGGTTGACTCTCGAGGTAGATACTTCCCTTGAACATTGAGGCACAGTAGTAGAAACATGACATGGACCAAAACACGATGATGCAGTGGATACTGTGACTTTCATCAGGTGACCAAAAGGATTAAATAAACTCAGAGGATTGGTTCAGTGCAGAGGTTCAATGGATTAAAATGTATGGAAAGACAAAGCATTATGTTCAAGGGCGACCATAAGAGTGACCTGTAATGTTCCCAAAAACTACTTGGCTTGCTTCCTTCAATTTTTCCCTTATCTAGATAGATGAGTACCTATTTTTGATTTAAAGAGCTCAAGGAGGGTAACACATGCTCGATATAACTCACCTTTGGTAAGTCCCTCTTCCTTTTTTTAATGAACTAGAATAAGTAAGGGTTCGGTCCCATATGGGCCCTTCAATGTATGATTTTTTTAAAGAGTCCAGAGAAGGTAAACTCAGTGATTTTTCATGTTTAGAGAGTCTCAAAAGAGCTTAAAGTTGCCTCCAGGGTTGTCCGTTTTCATAATTTTAGTCTTGCAAGGATGAAAAAGAGATAAACTGCCACTTGAAAGATGCCCTTTCAAACCTTTTAACGAGTGCGAAAGTAAGCAAGATCACTCGGCAATCTTTTCATGTTTAGAGAGTCTGAAAATAACTTAACGAAGACTCCAGGGGGTTCCTTTTTTGTATATCCATGTGAGCCAAAAAAAGAGATAAAAGGTTTATCAGTTACATTCTCATGTTTTTATGAGTGAGAGAAAGAACAAAGACTAAGCTCGGTATTGGTTTCATTTTTACACAAGCTTGAAACAAAATTAAACTATGCTTGTAAATTCCCAACATAATTTCCAAAGGTTGGGATACCCATGGATGGTTGGTACTCTGCCCCCA
>JZKD02S1906487.1:35771-59048 GCA_000966675.3 Picea glauca | reverse complement strand
ATATATATATATATATATATATATATATATATATATATAAATTGAACTAATATAGATTCTTCAAGTTTTCTCTCAAGAGATTTGTTCCCATGTTTGTCTTACTTGATGCCTTGGATAGATTTCCCCATGAAGGCACCCTTTCAAGACCACTCCTTTGCCTTCTAGAAGACCTTCTAGTCTGGTCTTCAAAAACCTGGTGTAAATTGCCTGAGGACCCAAAGGAGGATGTTATAGTTTAAGTTTTAAAATCCTGCATGAGAGAGAGAATGGTCCTCTCAGACTTAGGATATTTCAATGTTTCGGCACCCGGGGTATCTAGGTGTGAGTCCTCTTGTACTCGCGAGTCCCGAAACCCTGGCCCACGAAATCCTGAGATGACAATGTGTGGATGAATTAAGGACCTTTCAGTGGTTTGGTACCCAGGATACCCTTCCTCTTGCTAAATGCTCAAATGAGATCCTTTTGGAGGATCTAAGGTCTGTCATGACCGTTAAATTGGATGAAGGAATGTAGGCATTAATGCCTCATCCCCTTTTTACCTTCGTAAGTAGCGAAGAAATCGGGACCGTCGATTGCAAGACCCATGGGAATACTTGGACCATCCAACTGTAGAATACACGTGGCGGCTGATAAGCATTTTGGATTTTTGGCACCCAGGAGATCAGAGGGTAAGAACCCTTGTCCTCACGACTCCCGAAATCCCGATATGCAAAATACCGAAATAACAACGTATGGCTAAATCTCGATATTTCGATATTTCAGCATTCGGAATATCCTAAGGGAGAGCTCCCTTGTATTTGCAAGTCCTGAAACCCCGATTCACGAAAAACCGAAATGACAGCATGTGGAGGGGTTAGGACATTTCACTGTTTAAGCACCTAGGGTACCTAAGTGTGAGTTTCCTTGTACTCGCCAGTCCCGAAATCCTCATGGGTGTAATTCCAAAAGGACGATACGTGGACATGTTACAATATTTTGGCATTTCAGAAATCAGAATACTCAAGGGTGTATTCTCTTGTACTCTCCAGTCCCGAAATCTCGACTTGTGAAATCCCAAAATAGTATAGTATATTTCAGAGTTCGGTGTTTCGGAGTTTCAGCTCCCGGGAAACCCAGGTGCGAGACCTCATGATTTTCGCATATCACGAAATCCCGAAGTACGAAACCTCGAGATGAGTATAGCATGACTAGAATTTAATATTACGGTGCTTTGTCACCTAGGATATCTGGAGGCAAGTCTTTTGTCCTCACGACTTCCGAAATCCTGACTTGCAACATCCTGAAATGATGGAGCGTGGATAGGTTATGATGTTTCATAGTTTCGGCTTCCGGGAGACCTAGATGCGAAATCCTCCTATCCTCACATATCGTGAAATCCTGATAGGCGAAGTCCCGAAATGGACTAGCACACATGGTTTTGGTATTTCGGCATTCTGGTACCAAAGACCCCCAAAGGACAGTTTTGTTCTGTGTGTGTACTAGATGCAAAACCCCGAGATAGCCTAGTGCGCATACAATCTGATGCTTTGGTGTTTCGACTTCCGGAGTGCCGAAGGGAATGAACCCCTTGACATTTTATAATGCGAAATCCCGAAAGGAGAAACCCCAAAATGAGCTTAGAAATGAATACCAGTTTCAGAGTTTCGACTCCCAGGAAAACCTAGGTGCGAGACCTCCTGTATGTGCATATCTCGAAATCCCAGCATATGAAACCCTAAAATAATCGTAGCACGGATGAGGTAGGGTGCTTCGATATTTCGGCTCCTGGGAAACCCAGATGTGAAACCTCCTGTCATCGCACCCTCCCGAAGTTCCGGTATGCAAAATCCCGAAGGGTAGAGTGCCCGGACTTAACCTGGGTCGTTATTAATCGTGTTAAGCGGTTATATTCTTTTCGGATTTCGGCCCTTCGAAAGACAAGAGAGAAAGGGGAATACATGCACCACGACTTTCCTGAATCGTGAAAGCCGACGAGCACCTTCCCGATAAGACTGGTGGTCATAGTCGTCGATCATATGAGTGTGGTTAAGGGATAACAAAGTCTATATCAGGTCCCATAGGGATTCAGGAATTTTGTTCATCGAAGAAAAGATGAAAAAAAAAAAGGGCTAAAAAATTTTGAATTCCGTAGTGGGTATGTTACAGGAAGCTTGAATAGAATATTTTCGATCTGCAAGTTGGCAAAAATGCTAATAATCACCCACCTTCTACTACTGCTGCTGAGATGGAGACTAGGGTTGTTGCTGACAGGATACACTAACATATATGTTATAACCCCCGGATGAGGTGTTTTCGGGCCCAACACTTGGACAACCAGAGGAGAGGCCACCTGGGCAGACCTCCTACCACTTGGAGCCGGCTCAAACGTACCCCCTCTACCGTCACCTCATGCAATTAAATCCCCTATCGTCATTCCTCGGATCTCACTTGATGATAACCTGTTGCAAGCTCTTGGTGTTTTGCTTCATGGGAGTTTTAATGGGGATGGTTGGACAACGTCGCAGTCCCATCACCAGTTCAAAGATGGAGGTCTTAGGCTAGATCCTTGGCATGCCAAAGCTCATTTTCACCCTCCTCCTCCGAAGTCTCAGCCCTTCATGGTTTTCGATGCAGCCTTGTCTTTCTAGTTCAATCTCATGTCGCCCTCCTGGCCTTCGGTTGCTAGCTTTTCTCCACAGATTTTGTAGTGTCTCTATGTCTGGTTGTTTTGGACCAACCCCTTGCACTATCTCTATGTGTTCTTTATCTAGTTGCCTGAGGCTAATTCTATGCCTCGTCTCAAGGGAAAATTGAAGAGGGGAGCAGCCTAGTATGTGACCAGAGGAAGGGTTGCGCGCGATGATGGATCTCCTCATGAAATCGAAGGCATCCCCAACCTAGAGCCCATTATAGCTCCCACTCTTTCTCATCCAACCCGTGAAAGTACCCTGGACCTCTCCCCGCTTTCGAATCCCTTTTCCTGTCGAATCGAATGGTTCGATAGTTTCAGAAATTCACTTGGTTTTGTTCCACCTCCCCCCTCCCCTCCTTGCTACCGTCCACCTCTGCCTTATCCCTCTCTCCACCGTCCTCCTCTGCTTCCCGTCACCTCCATTGCTCCTTTTCCTTCAACTCCCTTCATCAACTGCCCCACCTCCTCCTTTGACTCTCCATCTTCCCCTCTTCTCCCCTCATCCTACTCCAGATGTGTAGAAAGAGAATCTCTCGAGGAGCCCCTGGATGACCTCAAAATTGGCTTAGGGGATCTCAAAACCACCATTAACGAGCTGCAGAGCAAGGAAATAGAGTGTTGGCACCACATGGACCTCATGATGACTTTCTTGCAGGACCTCAGACAAGATATCGCGAACAGAGATAAGCTCGATAGAGACAATTTACAAGGGCGCCAGGCCTTCACAGGGAAAAGGTTTGACCCTGGAACTAGTTAATTATGCTTCTAGTTCAATCTCCTTGGTTATATGTTTTTAGTTTTGTTTCTTTGGCCATGCGAGGCCACCTAGTTTTGGGCAATTTGGTCTTATCATTTTTTGGTCTTAGTCTAGCATTCAGAAACTTTGCCCTGCGTGACATTGTAGATAATCCTACTTTACCACATTGCAATTTTTACATGTATATGTTGGCCATGTGGAAGAATTGATTTCCCATCAGTTCAATGTTGCCACGTTCGAACATGTAAGATAGACAATTGTAATCTTCAACTTTTGCAGGATCTAATATAATTTTCTAACTTACAAAAAAAAACATATATGTAATAGGATGTGATCATAGGGATGGCCATAGGGTTGGATCCCCGTGGGAAATTCATAGCCCATGGGCTTAAATTTACATAAACTTACAGAATTTACAGAAATTACAGAATTTACAGAATTTACAGAAACTTACAGAAATTTACAGAAACTTACAGAAATTACAGAAATTAAATTTACACCTAGCTTTACATTTACTTAAATGTACAGAAACTTACTTGCAGCTCTAATACTCACAGCTCCAAGACCCGTAGCTCCAAGCTTCGCAGCTTCAAGACCCATAGCTCCAAGACCCGCAGCTCCAAGCTTCGTAGCTCCAGATCCAAGACCTACAGCTTCGACCGCCCATCCACCTGCCTGCAGCCGGCCAACACTCACACTCAAACTATCAACCATTCCAACACGACTGCACCAACACACTATCACTCACAGTCACTCACACTATCACTCACACTATCGCCAAGAACTCAGAAAAACCGTAACAGTCCTGATGTGTGGGTAATATATAAACTTATTTTTGGCCGAAAATATATTTCAGCTGAAACGATATTTTGGCCGAAACATTCTTTTGGCCGAAATATATTTTCGACCGAAATATCTTTCGACCAAAAAGATGTTACCGGATGAAAAAAAATTGTCTGGCTAAAATTGTACACGCAAATCGAGGGAATCATCATTGTACCGTTCGATTTGACATTCAAAGGTTCGACCGAAAAAAATATTAGTTCAGCTGAAGAAAGGTCTTTCGTAATTTTGGAGATCTGATTGTCATGAAAGTGTTGCCCACCTTCATGAATTTACCTACCAGTGTGTTATTATAATTAATGTGCACCAGTGTCTATGACTCCTCAAAATGAACCACTTTCTATATTATGGCACGCACCGTCTAGTGAGTTTATAAGAATACAGTGCACTGATATGTATATATTTTAGCTAAATTTTGTTTTACAAATTTTCAATTAATCATTTCAAAATAAAATATTTTTTATAATAATATTGTTTTATATTTGTGTTATTTCATATTGATATAATGATTACATTAATGTGTTATCCAATGAATTACACCTCTATTATTTCTAACAATGTAAATCATCCACATATTAATTATTCAGCAATGCAACATTTTACAACATTCAACAATGCAATAAAATAAGCAACTCATTTTATAATATATATGAATAAGAGACCCATTGCCATAAAAAAAGGGACAACGTTGAAGGAACAATTCAAACTTGTGATTGTTAGGACGTAGTAGGAAAACCCAAGGTTAATCATCAATACACCAACAAAACCCTTAGACACCATCCCTTTCAGCATCACTTTCAAGCAAGTGAAGTCTCACCCGAGGCATCTAGAGGGGTTGTAGGAGCCAAGGTTCTGCAGTGATGAGGGGAAGCAAGGCCTTCACCATGTTCTTAGTTATCACTTACTCAAGTGCACAATTTCCAATACTTAATTGTTACTTACTATGCAACATTCTTTGTGTGCGACATTATTCTACTTGGAATTCATTCAATAATCAGTTACTTTAGGGTGCGACGGTATCTCAACACATAACAGGGACATATTCATATTAATTAATCATTTTTCATCATTGCACACTAACAATAAACATCATAAGGACAACACATCATGACACAAGGGTTTAACGTGGTTCACCCAACTTGGGCTACGTCCACAAAAATTGGCTTCTTATATTAGTCATTGTTAATCTTCATTAGAACTGTGCACTACGCTTACAAAAGATGCAACAATAACATTACCCAATCTTGCCTAGTCGTTTTGTTGCAATGCAAGTTTCACTCCTCATTCATACCTCAGAACTTCTTCCAACTCTTGACTCTGATGGAATATCCAGCAATATTGAGAGGGGTGGGGGGGCGGGGGGGGTGAATCAGTATTGACTACTCTTTCTTTCTAAATTTATCCATATTAAGCACACATGTTAATTATTCAATTAAGAAATATATGATGAACAAAAAACCCTTATGAACACAATATTTTATCGTGGAATCCAACAAGGAAAACCACCAACACTTTTCTATTAACTGAAAAATTCATTTTCTTACAAGTTACATAGAAGAAAGATATTATTCATGTTCGATCAGCACCAACTGATCAGGATGCACCCACACCATTTTTCACCAGCACCAACTAGTAGGAGGCTACGACCCCCTGTTTACTTAGCTACAACTAACAAGAAAGCACCAACTCTCTCTTTTCACCAACACCAACTGGTAGGAGGCTTCGACCCCCTGTTTAGTCAACTACGACTAAAAAGGAAGCACCAACTCCCTCTGCAAGCTCCAACCTGCCCTTGCACCACCCAACCACCTTTATTTTATAATGTAATACAATCTCTTATGTACTTCACTGAATTTGACTCATGCAACCATTGTTGTAATTTCTACTTGTCTGCTGCAACCTTTGGTTTTATGGTCTTCTGTATCAAGTACTAGATTGCATAACTGTTGCTTTGTCTTCTTTTATTCTTGATCTTCAATAAGACATTGACAGGCACCTTAGAACGAACAGTTCTTCATCTTGGACTCTGCTCCTATTTTTGATCTTCTAATATGAACCACAAAGACACTTTCTTCTCACCACTTTTTCTTGTTTATATAATCTTCAAACTGGTGTGAGATTTAAAACATCATGTCCCTTTATTTAAACCATTGTACCTTTTCATTAAAATTATAATCTAAACTTTAATTAATATCATTTTTCCTTTTTATTCTTTATTCATGTTTTCATGATTTAACTCTCTTTTAATCATGAGTGTGTATAGGTTCATTTTTGTCATGATTTGATCACATACATGGATCGACTCATTAGATCGTACTCATGTTTTTGCTCCATTCTTGGTTCACCAACAGACTATATTCGATCATTTATCGATTCTCTCTATTTTTCTAGTGTAACTCTCTGTCGAATGAAATCTGTATGAGGCACTCCCTTCAAACCATTTTCATATGACCGACAATGCAGAACCATGGGCTTATCAACTATGGCGACATATTATAATTTCCTTTTTAAAAATTCTTATAGCATATGACCAACGGCAGTGAACTTACGTTAGGTGAGATGAGCACTTGAGAATTTATAGATTAAACGGTCATGATTCATTCTTCTGACGAGATGGACAACTGATGGGATTTCGACACTTTTCCCTTCGGGTATTCGTTACATCCAACCTTTCAAAACTCTCAATTACGATATTGTCGATCAGATCGAACGGTTCACGTTTATTTCGCGGAGACAGATCGATGGTCAGGTTTAAACCTTACACTCATCCTTCCACTATTGTATATCGATGATCAGGAATTCTCCCAAAATGATCTTTTATATCGAACGTCTCGTTTCCACTTAGGATCTCCGGCATTCGAGACTTCAGCATTCGGGACTTTGGGATATTAGAGTATTTTCTTGCGATGTAAAACTCTCAAAGTAAAAAATCCCGACGCGACGTAAACCTGTTGATGTCACATGATGACTTGGCACATGCCAAGTAGCTTCCACATGTCACTCATATTCATGATATACACGTGCCTGAAATACCAATTTCAACTTGACACTTGTCACTATCTAACTGTGCCACGTGTCCTTGTTGACGTGCTCTGCTGACGTGGTCTTCAATGACATCACTCAATATGACGTAGACATTAATACGTGTCTTACTCCTTGACTTCGGAGCTTCGAATTTTGGGTTTATTCCCTGTATGTTGTGGCCAATATTTCGATCTCTGAAATGGAGAAATCCTGGCTAAGGGTGCTAGCTCCTCTTCCAAGGCATGTCTCACATGTGAACTTGAGTTATGACCTAGGTCTTAATTCCTGAGTGTTTCAGAATTTCTATGAATCATTAATCCATGAATTCCTTAATCTGGTGCCACGTGCCCTCCTTCCAAACGATGGCTAGGATCTCTTCGAAACTTCAGACTTCACTATTTCAGGATCCTTGACTCCTCGACACTCCTAATCCTTTGATTCTCGAGTTTCGAAGGAAATCACAGCTAACTGTCTTGCAACTTATCCCAGATCTAACGGTTGAGATCATTCATCATCAGATTGACATTTATTGTCACTTTGACCAAAAGGTAGGGGGCTTGACAGGTCGTCTCGTCTCGGGATCCAGGTTGGTGAGCTTCTCGTGGAGTCCAAACACCTAGAGCCCCCACCATACCTTTTCACTACACGTCGATAGGTTATGGAGAGTGATGTGTATATAAACCTGTATAATCTTGTTCACACTTCCAATATGGGATAAATCCCGTTACATGAGACGATCAAGACCATCATTTTCCTTGATCGGACGGCTATTCAGACTTCTCACCATTTCCTATGTAATGGTCGACTTCTCAATATTTCCATAGAACCCAACGATACTTATAAAATGTGCTTCTTCCTTCTAACATTTGATCATATGAACATTGTTGATCCTATCATGATCAACAATAATCACGAATTACTTATGTACTATGTTTTCCCTTTTGATATTTGATCTTCATACTGTTCACTCCTCATGTTAGGTTCTCTTCTTGAGCTTGCACTTTCGATATCTACACACTGTTTGACATCTTCTACTAATTGATATACTTGTTGACATCAATGACAATCTCATTTGTGGTAATTCATCATTAACAATAGATCATCAAATTGACTGTTGACATCAATGAAAATATATCCAACAATCTCCCCCTTTGTCATTGATGGCAACATACTAACTTCATATACAAAACTCCCCCCGTGAAGATGCTTTCCTCTTATGAAGTTTTCCTTTTAGGAAGTTTCTCTCCCCCTTTGACATCAATGGAAAAGGGTTTCTTCTCCTATGATCTGTCTGTATAAGTACTTCTTTGACCACTGGTAACTCCTCCTTCAATCAATCTTTTTATGTCATAACTGAATGACTCCTTTTGTCGTTGATTGTTATTTCCCCCTGAATAGGTGCCAACTAATGCATCATTTTCTTGAGAGATTTAGGTAGGAAGCATAATTACTCTCAATTTTTTCCTAAGATATTCAAATACATCTCTGTTTAAGGGTTTTTTCTCTTGTGGTAAAGCTCTATATGTTACTGACTAAACTGAACTTGGTTAACTCTTCCTATAGGCATGTTCTTCCTGTCATAGTTGAATGACTCACCTTGTCAATATGATTTCTCTCTGCTTATGACTACTCTCCACCTTTGTTTCTGAAAAGGTAGCTCTTCCTGACAAGGTTTCATCCCCTGTTAATTTACTAACTTCTTATCTCATTTGATTGGGATTTTTTGTGTTACAAATGAGTAGTCTTCTTGATACAAACTTTTTTAGTGATCGAGTCTTTTAAAGATTTAATCTAATTACTTTCTTATTTACTAACCAAAACTTCCCTTGAGATTTTACTGACTGTTCTCCCCCTTTGATTCTAAAAGGGTATCTTTTTCTGACAGGGTTTCTCCTCTTGTTATATCTACATGATGTCGTGTACCTCATTTTGTACATCAGAATGATGCTTCTGCAGATGTCGCTATCCTACTAGAATGCTGCGCAATTGTAACTCATATTATTCAGACAACTCTTGGATCTGCCCATTGATTCTCATCAATCTCTAACTAAGATACCAATTTGTTTTTATATCATCCACCTTGATATCTACACTCTCAACAATCTTATGTATAAGATTGTAGCATCTGTATGCTTTCTTGGTAGAAGCATATCCAAGAAGGATACCTTCATCAGATCTGGCATCAAATTTTATGAGATTCTTATCAAGCCTTTTCATGCAACACTTATTTCCAAAGACCTTGAAATATTTTATCGATGGACCTCTTCAAAACCATAGTTCATAAGGAGTCTTATTACTATTAATCCTGAGCTGGCCTTTGTTCAATATGTATATTTTTGTGCTTACATCGTCCCTCCAATATCCATCAGATAAATTTGTTTCATAGAGCATAGTCCTTGCAACTTCCTGGACAGAGATTTTTTATTTTTATTTTGAGAAGAAGTTTAAGTTTATCATTAAAATAGGATTGGAAGATCTCTGAGATAATCAACACTCAATTATTCTTGTCGTTCTAGTGTTGGAGAATCATCATCAAAATCATTATTATGTGCACCAAAAGCTTGTTTATATTTGTCTTCAGAATATTCCTCATTAGAAGTTTCACCTACCAAACTCCTATTATAAACATCATCACTTTCAGGAGCAATATATTCATCATATTTTTTTTTGGTACTTCAGATTTTATTTTCTATATCTTATTTACTCTTCTTGTCATATTGTGTTAATCATTTCTTATTGACTATTTTATTGAGTTCCAACAGTTATAGGCTTTGTGGCCATATCCACCACAACTATAACATCTCATAGTGTAACAATGTGCAACAATATGTCCAACATGACTGCAATTCCAACATCTTATACTGTTGTTGAACCTACCAACTTGTTTTCTTGCATGATGCCTACAATCCAAGGATTTATGACCATATTCATTACAAGAAAAACAATAACCGTTAAAGACACTCTCATACCTTCTTTGATTCATCCATGAAGGTGTCTCTCTTATGAACTTGCTTTGAAGTCTATGGATAGCTTCTGGATGTCTGCCATGATCTGATCTTCTAAATTTTGTAGTGATGCTTTTATTTCTTGAACGTGAAGAACCTGAGTCATACTTGCTTTCACTTTTTGCAAATGAAGGAGTTGTGTCAGACCTGTCTTCTTCCCTTACAAGTGAAGGACTTGTGTCAAACTTGTTTTCACCTTTTACAAATGAAGGACCTGCATTAGATTTCTTAGGAGTATTGATCTCTTCCTTATTGTATCCAAGGCTATATTTTTCATTTGGTGATCTCTGACTATCGATGATCTCATCCAGGGTCATGGAGTTGTTCATGAACTTGATTTGGGTGTCTGACTTCTCAACCTTCTTTCTAAGATTCACAACTTCTAATTCCAGCTCATGACATGATTCTTCCTTTTTGTCCAACTGGTTCCTTACTACCTCTTCTCTCCTTTTGGCTTCTTGAAGTTGGATTTAAAGATTGACATAGCTTTCCCTTAGTTATTTTAGATCTGCAAGGTTTTTGCTTGAGACATCATCTTCCTTCTTTTCTTCTTTTACTTGATTGATTTCATTTTTCAGTCTCTTGATTTCCTCTTTTTTCTCTTCTAACTGATTGTTTTGTTCATATATGATTTTTTCATTGTCTTTGAGAATTTCCTTTATTTCCAATATATGATTTTGACTCTTTTCAAGAAATTCTTTAGTCTAGTCATGAAGATAGCTATAGTCTGAATCATTATGGTCATAGAGGTATTCACAGAGACTCCAATCAACCTTTTGTTTGGCCTTTGATAGTTCTTCTTCTACTCCTTTCATGGGATAAATGCTAACAGAACATTCTTCTATTGTATCTAAATCTTCTTCTTTACTTGTAGGGGAGAATTCAATATCAACATTATTGCAATCAGAAGATTGTGGAGAGTCTTTACTTTTATTGATGGTTGATTCTTCTCTTTTGATTTGATACATCTTCTTGGGAGGACTAGAAGATTCTTTAGAAGTATCATTACTAGACATGTCATCTTCAACATCAATTTGAGTAATAGGACTTGATCCTTTAATTATGTGTGCATGGTCACATCCAAAGACAAATTTGTTCGAGGGAGATCTTTGTAGACTGAGAACTTTATCAAGGGCTTCAGTCCCTTTCTTGAATTTCTCAACATTCTTAAGTTGATCCTTTAGTTGTTTACACATTTTTTTATATTTTCTTAGTTCGTCCAAAGCACTTTCAAGCTCAACTTCCAGATTGACTTCTTCTTCAATGTCTGAGTATTCTTCAAAAGAATCTTCATCACTAGAATTGTTGCAGACTGAACTTTGTTCTTCTTGAAATGCTTCATTTGACTTCTCATCTGAGTAGAGGTCTTTTATTTTGACCCAAAGTTCCTTTCCAGAGCTCCATTTACCTATCTTTTATTTGACTTCATTAGGTAATCCATCAAGGATTGTATTCATTGCCATTGAGTTACTTTTCTTGGATTTCTTTTGAGATGGAGTCCTTACTCTGTTTGGCGGGAAATAATCAATGATTATTGAATTCCATACATCAGGTCCCAATGCCTTCAGATGACTTTCCATTCTTGTACTCCAAAATATGTATTCTACTTTTCTAGGTATTGGAGTTCCATTCTCAGTGTAAATATTTTGTCCATCCATGTGTGATTAATTTGATATTCCTTTCAGTTTGTTAGACTGTTCTTAAATGAACCTCCCTCTGATACCAATTGATGGAATATCTAGCAATACTGAGAGGGGGGGTGAATCATTATTGCCTACTTTTTTCTTTCTAAATTCATCCATATTAAGCACACATATTAATTATTCAATTACGCAATATATGTTGAACAACAAAACCTTATGAACACAATATTTTATCATGGAACCCAACAAGGAAAACCACCAACACTTTTCTATTAACTGCAAAATTCATTTTCTTACAAGTTACATAGAAGCAAAATATTCTTCCTTTTCAATCAACTGATCAGGATGTCCCCGCACCCTTGTTCACCAGCACAAACTGGTACGAGGCTATGACCCCCTATTTAGTTAGCTACAACTGACAAGGAAGCACCAACTCCCTCTTTTCACCAGCACCAACTGGTAGGAGGCTTCGACCCCCTATTTAGTCCGCTACAAATAACAAGGAAGCACCAACTCCCTCTGCAGGATCCAACCTGCCCTTGCACCACCCAACCACCCTTATTTTATAATGCAATACAATCTCTTATGTACTTCAATGAATTTGACTCATGCAGCCATTGTTGTAATTTCTACTAGTCTGTTGCAACTTTTGCATGTATGGTCTTCTGTATCAAGTATTGGATTGCATAACTATTGCTCTTTCTTCTTCTATTCTTGATCTTCAATAAGACATTGACAGACACCTTAGAATGAACAGTTCTTCATCTTGGACTCTGCTTCTATTTTTCATCTTCTAATATGAACCACAGAGACACTCTCTTCTCACCACTTTTTCTCGTTTATATAATCTTCAAATTGGTGTGAGAGTTAAAACATCATGTCCCTTTATTTAAACCATTGTACCTTTTCATTAAAATGATAATCTAAACTTTAATTAATATCATTTTTATTTTTTATTCTTTATTCATGATCTCATGATTTAACTCTCTTTTAATCATGATTGTGTATCGGTTAATTTTTGTCATGAGTTGATCATAGACATGGATTGACTCATTAGATCGTACTCATGTTTTTGTTGCGTTCTTGGTTCACCAACATACCATATTCGATCATTTATCGATTCTCTGTATTGTTATGGTGTAAATATTTGTCGAACGAAATCTGTATGAGGTGCTCCCTTCAAACCACTTTCATATGACTGACAATGCAGAACCACGGGCTTATCAACTATAGCGACATATTATAATTTCCTTTTTAAAACTTCTTATAACATATGACCAACGTCAGTGACCTTACGTTAGGCGAGACAAGCGCTTAAGAATTTATAGATTAAACGATCATGATTCATTCTTCCGACAAGATGGACGACTGACAGGATTTCGACACTTTTCCCTTCGGGTCTTCGTTACATCCAACCTTTCAAAACTCTCGATTACGATATTGTTGATCGGATCGGATGGTTCACGTTTATTTCGTGGAGATAGATCGATGGTCAGGTTTAAACCTTACACTCATCCTTCCACCATTGTAGATCGATGATTAGGAATGCTCCCGAAATGATCTTTCAGATCGGACGTCTTGTGTCCACTTCAACTCTCCAAAATTCAGGACTTCGGCGTTCGGGACTTCGGCATATTAGAGTATTTTCTTGCGATGTAAAACTCCCGAAGTAGAAAATCCCGATGTGACGTAAACCTACTGACGTCACATGATGACTTGGTACGTGCCAAGTAGCATCCACATGTCACTTAGATTTGTGATATACATGTGCCTAAAATGCCAATTTCAACTTGACACTTGTCACTATCTGAATGTGCTACATGTCCTTGCTGACGTGCTCTGCTGACGTGGTCTTCAATGACATCACTCAAGATGACGTGGACCTTAATACATGTCTTACTCCTTGACTTCAGAGCTTAGGCTTTCAGGTTTATTCATTGTATGTTGTGGCCAATCTTCTGATCTCCAAAATGGAGAAATCATGGCTAAGGGTGCTAGATCCTCTTCCAAGGCTCATCTCACATGTGACCTTGAGTTATGACCCAGGTCTTAACGCCCGAGTGTTTTACAATTTATCTGAATCACTAATCCCCAAATTCCTTAATCTGGTGCCATGTGTCCGCCTTTCAATCGATGGCTAGGATCTTTTCAAAACTTTAGACTTTGCTATTTCAGGATCCTTGACTCCTCGACACTCCAAATCCTCTGATTCCCGAGTTCCGAAGGAACTCACAGCTACCCATCGTGCAACTTCTCCTAGATCTAATGGTCAAGATCATTCGTCATCAGATCGACAGTTATTGTCGCTTTGACCAAAAGTTAGGGGGCCTGACAAGTCATCTCAGACTCCAGGCTGGTGAGATTCTCATGGAGTCCAAACACCTAGAGCCCCCACCATACCTTTGCACTACACGTTGATAGGCTATGGAGAGTGTTGTGTATATAAACATGTATAAGATTATTCACACTTCCAATATGGGATAAATCCTATTACATGAGATGATCAACACCATCATTTTCGTTGATTGGATGACTGCTGACACTTCTCACCTTTTCCTATGCAATGGTCAACTTCTCAATATTTCCATAGAACCCGACGATACTTCTGCAATGTGCTGCTTCCTTCTAAGCTTTAATCATAGGAACATTGTTGATCCTATCATGATCAACAATAATCATGAATTACTTTTGTACTGTGTTTTCCCTTCTGAGATTTGATCTTCATACTGTTCACTCCTTCTCCTGATCTTGCGCTTTCGATCTCTGCACACTGTTTGGCATCTTCTACTGACTGATATACTTGTTGACATCAATGAAAATCTCATCTGTGGTAATTCATCATTAACAACAGATTACCACATCAACTGTTGACATCAATGAAAATATATCCAACAAACTCAATTTAACCCAAAACCACTTAGAACTTCTCACATCTCAAACATTCAACCCCCCCTACCCAAAAACCCATTACATATTTATACATCAAAGTAGGGCTAAGCCCGTTACAATGTTGACAAAATTTCCCGAAATCCTAACTACTTTCTTCCTTTTGTGTGTCACTCTGTCGCGCTTCCTCCTATCGCACACATTGATTCCTTAAATCCATCTCCTGTCGCGCGCTCTTGTCCATCTTCTAAATTCCTTTTATTCTTTGAATTATTGTAGCATAGATCCCAAAACTTATCTAAAATTCCTACCCAACAAACCCCAAACACTCACCCATGGCTCATCCCGAGCAAATCAATCCTTCTTCCAGTGCACCATGAATTTTTCGAAGGTCTCCTTCATTTTCGCAACCTTCTCCTTTACCTCTATTTCCTTCTACAAAATTTGTTCAATTGTTTCAGCTATGACTCATGCATGCATCTTCTTGACACTTTCCTTAGTTGCTTGTTTGATTATGCTTTGATTTTTTGCTAGGGTCGCTATCACTTTATATGCTTCATCCTTTAGTACTTACATTTGTTGGGCACGAGCCTACTGCTCCGCGCTTAGCTGATTCATTTATGAACAAAACTTTTTTTTCTCATTCATTATTGTTACCACCTATATTGGTGGTAATGCACCCATCACTACCTTGAACTTTTGCGCCTTTTCCTGCACATCTTGGATCTTCTGTTTGATTTCTTGTTGCTCCTTATCCTCACTGAGTTATGTCCAGGCACCCAAGGTTTATGTATAAATACGAGCACATTCTACTTCCAGATTCTATATGCTCTCCAACGTTGTTGTCATTGTCGTCTCCCTCTTCACCCTTTCTTTAGGTGGAGTGCTCGGTGTCATACATGCTTCTAATTTGACTATTCATGCATGAAAGCCTTGAATGGCTTCATTGATCTTCATTACTTAGTCTTCAACTGGGGCCTCTTTCATTGTCTAAGACTCTGGGAGTTCTTGGTATACATTCTCGAATTCATGTTGTATTCTTTCAACCTTCTGCACTGCCACATTGCACTCCTATTTAAGTTTGTTGAATTCCATCTCCAAGGCTATGTTCTTAGCCGTAATATTAAACTGATCACTCAAGTTCTTCTCTGTGCACGAGTGCATCTCTTGTGTCATGTTGATCTGTAACTCATTCCATACATCTATTGAAATTGTGAGCACTAAGTCAATGTGATCTAATGCTTGTGCCTGTTCTGACATCTCTGTGGTAGGGAGCGCTACCACCCCTGTCGCTAGCTTGATCAATTGTCATTCACCTACGACTGCTAAGGACTGAGTGATTGTTTTTCGTGCCTCCCCAGTCTTTGTAGTGCTTGTTGATGGTTCCTCCTCTATCTTTTTCTTTGGTGTGAAGTTTGTTGCTTCTAGCAGTTGGTGAAACTCAACCATCTTCTCCTACATCTATATGCTCATCTCTTTCTGCTATTGTGTTGCGCTGGAATGCGTCATCTGTTACTTATTTCACTTGATCTTCTATCTTCTCCAAATCTTCCTTTGTCAAAGCCTAGATAACCACTTCCTTGATGTCTTTTTACTTTGTCTATTATGACACAAATCTCCCGGTCTCTGGTTCTTTGTGCTTCCTATAGGTGTGCGGTGTTATTTGTTGGGTTGTATGCTCTGGGTCCTTTCCTCTTTTCGGTGCATATCCTTCTTCTGAATACTCATTTATCTCATGTAATTTCAGGTTTGTTTCTCTAATGGCCTTCCTTCTACTAGTGGAATTTTCCACTCATTGTTCCAATCGACCATAATATGGCCCATTTCATCTTCAGTCAATCTGTATTGTGTTGGCAGTCATTGTTGATCTGGGTCCTTTTTTTCTTGTACATACATGTGGTGATGTCCTTCCTTAAAGTGCATTGTTGCCTTATATGCCTCGACCACCTATGGTGGTATGTGCAATATCCTCTCGATGTTGTCCCTAATAGTTTCCTTATAAATGTAAAATGAAACATTGTTGTCCATATATCATGCCTTGTGTGTAGTATACCATAGGTTCTAACACTGCACAACTAGACAAGGTTTCTCTCGGACTCCAAAAAAATGAGTGTCATATGGATCCCTCCAAGCCAATAACGTTATTAGAATTAGTAACCATGCATAATGGAACTAGGTACTCTTATCTTGCACTTCCTCATAATCAATCAAAAAATAGTTTAATAAGAACGTCGCCCAATTCATATGGACGCCCTCGACACATCTTTCTGTTACTGCTATTACTGTTGTTGGCACTTGATCTTTTCTGCACTTTATTAACAACTTATAGGCTAATGCTTGAATCAAATACCTTACTGTTAGGTCACTTATGCTTGCAACATCCAATCCGCGTTGTCCATGAAATGCATGGAACTTATCTTTCATGCTCTTGGTGAGAGTCTTTTCATTATTTTCATCACAAAACAACAATGATGGGTCATCCCCTTCTGACAGAAGACTGGTAATGTGCACTATCAGATCTCTATCGATGAACTGGAATGTGGAGCCACAAGTAGCCCCTATGTACACAAATGAGTAACATTTTGACACATACATTAATCTCTTGGCTCCATCCAAAGTGTGGTTTATCAAAGGGGTTCGTAATTCTTGCCTTGTGCAACCCGTTAGCCTACTCCTGTGGTTCTATGGCTGTCATATGAGTCTCAAAACTAATGTACTTCTTCAGGAACTTGTTGGATACTAACTCAGGAAAATTCTTCTCATTTGCAATGTCGTGGTTGACATACTTTAACATGGGTATCAAACCTAACACATCCCCTTCCACAATCACTCCTTCTGGAATTGGTGGCTCCACGAGTGGGTGCTTTGCATCCTTCTATAAATTGACCTATTTTGTGAATGGATTTCTTGGTAGAATATAATCCTTGGGGAATCTTAATGTTGAGGACGATGCCTCACGTGTCTCTTCTACTACCGACAACATTACAGGTTGACTGTGTTGTTTCTTAGGTATTGACATTGAAGTTGTTGTTGCCTTAGGGGGTGCCATCTTCCTCTGCGACTAATCTCTATGTCTAACTGGGTTCTATAACTCGACTTTGGCTTTGACTCTGTAACTTCAACTCTACAACTGGACTCTCTATGTGAATTCTAACTGATAATAACCTTCCTTCGTCGACTCTTTGCTTGTTTTATACCTCATCGCTAACTATTATATCCCCTTCACGCCTAAACTTTTCATCTAATCCACTAGTGATTTGCAGTCATTACCTGCCTTAATGCTCCATTAACTCTGTATCTTCGATGAATTTTCTGTTAACAGGTCTGAAACTTGAATCCAATGCATATGTGAAGCCATTAAGAGTGCACAAAGTGAATATTGGCACGAAAGAGAAACCTAAGTTCATGGATATTGGTGACTATTGGAATGATGATACTATTGAAAATATTCCAGATATGTTGCGTGAGTACCAAGATCTGTTTTCGACAACCTTTTCAGAAATGAAGGGAATAGTTGGGGAATTAGGCGAAATTAAGATCACACTAAAGTTATACGCTAAGCCAGTAAGAAAGAGACCTTAAAAAATGAATCCAAAGCATAAGGAAAAAGGGAAAGTTGAGCTTGATAGAATGTTGGAGGCGGGTGTCAATGAACCTATTGCAGAGTCTAAATGGATAATTCTGATGGTGGTTCAAGATAAGAAAACACGAGGTATTAGAATTTGTGTCGATATAAGGAAATTGAACGATGTCCTAGCCAATGCGTTATGAACTTCCCATGGTTTTGTACAAAATTACTGTCATAGAGTAGTACTAAATCTCTTGCTTGGAACTTCACTTGCTTGATGTGTCTATCATGCCAAGATTTTTCACGTGCCTTATGTTCTTGCTGATGGAACCCTACGAAAAATCAATCCTCCTCTAGTGCAAGTAGCTAAGATAGTCTTTCTTCGACTGCACCAGTATCTATAAGTTCTGTCAATGTAGAAATGCACAGGCTTGGTATAATAAACTCCATAGGTATGATTTCTTCCTGACCATACACTAATATAAAGGGTGTTTGAACTGTCAAATTTTTTCATGTAGTTCTATAGGCCCATAGTATGACAAGAACCCTTAAGTCTCGATCGTCTCTTCCTACATTACATAACTTGGTCAATGCATTCTTTAGTATCTTATTGAAGGCCTCCACAGTTCCATTTGCTTAAGGGTGATATGAAGTTCTCTTCCAATGTTGAATCCATAATTCTTCTATAAATGCTACAATCGTCTTGTGTCTATATTTTAGCACAATCATGATCTGATGGTATCCTGAAAATCCATCACTTAATGAGTAGTCCTTCTTCCCTCCTACATTCTCCATCACTTCATCCATGATGGGGGTCGGAAAAGGGTCATGCAAACAAGCATTGTTTAATTTCCTTATATCGACACAAATTGTAATACCTCATGTTTTCTTATCTTGAACCACCACCGGACTTATCCACTCAGACTTTGCAATAGGTTCAATGATACCCGCCTCTAACATTCTATCAAGATTGACTTTCACTTTTTCCTTGTGCTTCAGATTCAGTTTGTAAGGTTTCTATCTTACTGGCTTAGTGTCTAACTTTAGCAAGATCTTCATTTTGCCTAATTCCCCAGCTATTCCCTTCATTTCTGAAAAGGTTGTTGAAAAGATATCTTGGTACTCGCGTAGCAGATCTGCAATATTTTCAATAGTCTCATCGTTCTAATAGTCACCAATATTCGCAAGCTTAGGTTTCTCTTTTGTTCCAATATTCACTTTGCACACTCTTAATGGCTTTGCATATGCATCAAATTCGAGTTTCAGAACTAAAAGTGCTCAAACAAGTCTATACTATGACCCTTCCAAACCCTTTTTTCAAAATGGTTAAGGGGACCATGCTAAGACAATAAGAAAGAGACCTTAAAAACTGAATCCAAAGCACAAGGAAAAAGGGAAAGTTGAGCTTGATAGAATGCTAGAGGCGGGTATCATTGAACCTATTGCAAAGTCTAAATGGATAATTCTGATGGTGGTTCAATATAAGAAAACATGAGGTATTAGAATTTGTGTCGATCTAAGGAAATTGAACGATGTCCTAGCCAATGCATTCTCAACTTCCCAGGCTATTGTAAAAACTTACTGTCATAGAGAAGTACTACATCTCTTGCATGGAACTTATTTTTCTTGATGTGTCTATCATGCCAAGATTTTTCACGTGCCTTTTGTTCTTGCTGATGGAACCCTGCGAAAAATTGATCCTCCTCCAATGCAAGTAGCTAAGATAGTCTTTCTTCGACTGCACCAGTATCTATAAGTTATGTCAATGTAGCAATGCATAGGCTTGGTATAATAAACTCCATAGGCATGACTGCTTCCTGACCATACACTAATATAAAGGGTGTTTGAACTGTCAACTTTTTGCATGTAGTTCTATAAGCCCATAGTATGACAAGAATCCTTAAGTCTCAATCGTCTCTTCCTACATCACATAACTTGGTCAATGCATTCTTTAGTATCTTATTGAAGGCCTCCATAGTTCCATTTGCTTAAGGGTGATACGAAGTGCTCTTCCGATGTTGAATCCATAACTCTTCTATAAATGCTACAATCGTCTTGTGTCTATCTTCTAGCGCAATCATGATCTGATGGTATCCTAAAAATCCATCAGTTAACAAGTAGGCCTTCTTCCATCCTACATTATCCATCACTTCGTCCATGACGGGGGTCGAAAAAGGATCATGCAAACAAGCATCATTCAATTTCCTTAGATCAACACAAATTATAATACCTTATGTTTTCTTATCTTGAACCACCACTAGACTTATCCATTCAAACTCTGCAATAGGTTCAATGATACCCGCCTCTAACATTCTATCAAGATTGACTTTCACTTTTTCCTTGTGCTTCAGATTCAGTTTGTAATGTTTCTATCTTACTGGCTTAGCATCTTGCTTTAGTGGGATCTTCATTTCGCCTAATTCCCC
Organism: Picea glauca; assembly: GCA_000966675.3. Classification (NCBI taxonomy): domain Eukaryota; kingdom Viridiplantae; phylum Streptophyta; class Pinopsida; order Pinales; family Pinaceae; genus Picea; species Picea glauca. The sequence goes on along the minus strand of JZKD02S1906487.1, from coordinate 38,225 downwards.
ATCTATTCCCTTCATTTCTGAAAAGGTTGTTGAAAAGAGATCCTAGTACTCGCGTAGAAGATCTACAATATTTTCAATAGTCTCATTGTTCCAATAGTCACCAATATTTGCGAGCTTAGGTTTCTATTTTGTTCCAATATTCACTTTGCACACTCTTAATGGCTTTGCATATGCATCAAATTCGAGTTTCAGAACTAAAAGTGCTCAAACAAGTCTAGACTATGACCCTTCCAAACCCTTTTTTCAAAATGGTTAAGGGGACCACTAATAAAATAGGATCAAGAGTAGAAAGAGGACATTCCAAACAACTACCATGAGAGGTGATGAAATCCACCATGGAGATGAGTCAAGCTACGAATGAGAGACTTATAGCTAGGAGATAAAGTGTGATGAAATCCCAATGACTTGTAGAAATATGGCTCGGGTTCCCTCCCTCTTGCGAGAGCCATCCTGGTAGGAACCTAGTAGAATAGTCACAAAGAAACCTCTTCATGGATATGTGCAACAAGTTACCTTTCCTTCAAGTTAAAATCAAATGGTTAGGGGATATTCAATATTGAAAGAGTTAAGAGTCTTAATCAAACCTTTGGTCCCAACCTGAGAATTATCCACTCCAAAGAGTGCATCTATTGCTAAGGAGGTCTTGACTGTATCCAGTAGAAAGGCTTTCAAGTTCCCTAATGAGTCAACTACTATCTTTTATATGGGAATGGTTGCAGTTAACTATTTGGATTCCTATCCCCACAATCCTAACTTAAGTACAAAACTATTTTGGCCCCAAGGGGGGATTTAATGTATTAAGTGGTTAATTTTAGGTTGATCTTGGGGTCATGAACCAAGCATATAATTAGGGAGTGAAGTGTGTGTACTCGTGGTGTAACCAACTTTAAAAAGAAATGATTGAAATATAAGTACTTGCAATTAATAAGACTTGGAATTGAAATGTTAAATGAAAATTAAAACAAATAATAGAGTAAAAGGAAATTTTTCTTTATATCAACGATATTTCTAAGTAGAAATGAGTCTGAATCAATTCAAATTAGCAAAGACAAACTTCTACTTTTTTTGTGTGTGACTGGAGGAATCAACAACTAGTCAAGCACATACTCGTATGACACATGGTCGTGTTATCCGACTGCTACCACTATAACCTCGAGGCATGCCAACGTGGCCCCTCACATGACACATAAGCTAAGTTAAGGGTTTTGAACCTGTGACTTCACATAACAGAGTGTCTAAACAATACACTCCATCACCAACTTTTCTACATCTCAGTGGTTAGGGAAAAATTCTACTTCAACCTGGCTATGGACTAGGACTAAATAACTATGCAATTTCAAAATGAAAAGTGAGATCGAATAAGTCAAATATTATGAATAAGGAAAATTATAAGGATGGAAATTTATCTTAAAGTGTATAAACCTTGGCAAAATTTAGCAATCCTTAATATGACAACTATAAAATGTTTGTTGTCCCCATGGTGTAGAGCAGTGGGTGAGGGAGTGCATTGTTAAGGCACTCTGTAAGTGAAGTCGTTGGTTTGAAACCTCTGGGGACACCTCAAATACAACCATGTTAACTGTAAAATGTTTGGTGATATTTTTGCAAAAATATTCAAATTTTTAAGAGTTTAATATAGATTCTATAAAAAAATTGTGATTTTTAGCTTAAACCTCTAGAATTTGGGAAAATCATTTAAAAAATAAAAATGGAAATTGAAAAATCGTTTTTGGAAAAAAAACATGAAAAATTAGTCCATAACAAAATTTAACCCCTAAAATTACAAGAGTTGAGAGGTTAAAAAAAAAGATAAAAAGCTAGGACAAGTACTAATAAAACAACAAGTGAGGCTTTTCCTCAAAAAGCTATTCAAGAAAACAATGATTCTAAAATCAGTATGCTTAAATAGAAATAGAAAATTAATGAAAGAGAAATCCTAAAAACATAAGGTACTAGGAAACCTAGAGTTTATTTTCTCTACCTACAATATTTCCCTAAAAATGCATTATAATATTTCACCAACAACCTATAAGCCTAATGGGACCCTCGAAGATTACTACTTTAACTAAGACAAAATCTAAAATGTAAATTTTTTTGAATTCTAAAAGTAGTGCGGAAAAGTACACCAAAAAATACACTAGTAGTGCAGAAATAGGGGTTTAAAGCTACATTGAATGAGTGTAAAAAACAATACCAAAACAAGGTTCAAAAAGTGCGTTGACCCTAAAAATATTAAGTAACCACAAAGTCTGAAACTATGAATGAAAAGGGTGAGGAGGCAACAAAAACACTCACAAGGGAGGAAGAAGATTTGGATATATTAATCCTTCTATATGACACCTCTTTAACTTTGATTTAAATATAGTAATAATTTACATTAGTTTATCAAACTAAACATCCAAACATAAAAGTATTAAAAATATGACACCTTTTTAACTTTGATTTAAATATAGT
>JZKD02S1906476.1:62660-74767 GCA_000966675.3 Picea glauca | reverse complement strand
CATGTTGTAGTTGGTCCAATGGATTATCGATCATAGGCAAAGAGTATTGATTCTTCAGTGCAATCTTGTTCAATTCCCTATAATCAAAACACATTCTCCAAGTCCCATCCTTCTTGGGAACGATTATGATGAGTGACCCACAAGGTGAGGTACTTGGTCAAATCACACCTTGCTCCAACAACTTTTGCAATTTCTTCTTCACTTCTTTTGCTTCTATAGTAGATTGTCTATACAACCCAATATTTGGAAATGGATAGTCTCGAAATAATTGTATTACATGCTACACATCCCTCTTGGGTGGTATCCATTTAGGCTCCTTTAACAGTCCTTTGGATTCATGTAGTGACTCCTCCAAATCATGTTTTTGTTCTTTAGTACACCTCTCAAGGGATACCTTCACTCTCATTGACTCATCATCAAATTGATTTTCTTTTAAGAAAAGAAAAACACATTTCTTACTAGAACTAATCAACTTCTTGGCTTGGTTGGCACATACCAATGATATCTTTGACTTGGATTTATGTGTGTTAATGATGTAGGACTGCCCATCCTTAATCAATTGATATTGGTTGCAGGCTCTTTGCATGAAGATTTCATCCCTCATATCCATGTAGGGGCTTCCAAACACTACTCCACATACATCAAGGGGTATTATGTCCAATTCCACTTCATCAATAAAATAAAAACCTATAGAAAATTAAAGCATACACTATTTAGTTACCATTATATTTGCATCCTTGTCTAACCAACCCAATGGATAAGGGATAGGATGATCATGAACCTCCAATTGAAGCTTGTTGACTAGATTTGATGCTATGAGATTATTCTGTGAATGAGATTCAAACAGAACATCTATATTGGTATTCTTGACCTAAATATTAATGTGGAAGATCTTGGTCATATGCTTCTCTTCCTAGTGATGAAGGATATTCAGATTCACTTCCTTTGGCATGGATGCAAAGACAATATTTTCATCCGCATTCGAGCTAATTTCAATATAATTTCTTGAATCTATGACTAAAAGGTTCTTTTTCTTTCTTTCCTTCTTGCAGTTCTTCAGGTTCAAATCTAGATGCAGTTTCTAGCATTTTTCCTTGGTGTGGCCATCAAATTTGCAATGATTGCAATGGTTGTTGGTATATTTTCACTGATTTGTAGTAGCTACTGTTGTAACATCCCCCGGTCATCATCCCACTGGCCGAGAAAATGGTATTGTGCGGAACAACATCATTCTCATACTTAATTAATAACATGCATTTAAATCAAATTAAACACATTTAACTCAGAGTAAGCACAAGATTACTGCTAACATAAATAATCCCTGGCATTAACAATGATTCATATGCACAATAGAATACATGATACATATAAGCATCACAGAAATGCAAAACATAATATTAAGCATAAGTTGATACTTATCTTTGAAACCATGGTAATTCCACCAACCATGTGCAGGCCTTCCACGAACCTCCCAGCCTTAGACCACATTGCTCATCATGCTTAGCAGTGGGTCACCCCTGAACTCGGACTAAGCTCCACCCAAGGCAAGGAATCCTAGTCTAGGCTGAGGTTATAGGGAAAACTGCATAGAATAACCAGAAGGATTCTTCCCAGGATGCCTTCTTATGCCCACTATTCATGGACTCTCATTCCCCACATGCATGTTTCGCCCGGGAGTATACACCTTCACAAGAAYAGTCCATTAGTKCTTCAACTCCCTCTCTGGGTCTTGGCAATAGGCCAGATCAGGAAGTCTTAGAGCTCYGTAGCTAGTGCTGGACTCTCTCTGGAAGAATACCACTTCCCAACATAATCCTTCATTTGGAAAGAGTGTTACACATAGGCCAGACAACYTGTTTYCTTCAACTCGATTTCCAACACAGTCGGGCAACCATGAGGCTCCACACATGTTATCACTCCAGGAAACTCTCCTAGGCTRTAAGTCGGAGATGCCTGGTAACTAACTCTTTTGAAGCAATTTTCTAAATAAAAGTGTGAATTTGGAACAAGTCGGAGGACTGGATCAATTTTCACTCAAATCATGCATAAACACATCAAKATGGACAAGGCTTTCAACCAMAGATGTTYAGAGAGTTGACAAATAAGTGATGGATGAAGAAATAATTATTATACCAAYAGAATCACATATAGACATATATGAATGGCCGATTACAATAATCATAAAAATATTTGCAGAGTTAAACTTATGAATGCAGCGATAAGATGATAGTTATCTAGCATTAGACAAGAATAACAACATGAATAATATCCAACTGCAAATATAGAATAGACAGGAAGGTGAAATCTGAACAGGTATGGCAAAAGAAGCTTGTTTTACTTCATATGGAAATGAGAAGTTCTGAGTTACATAGTCTGAACAAGTCTCCAAAGTTGAACCCTTGGTTCCTCTTCTATTCTAATATTTAAAGCATTACAAAGTAGTTCTTTGATTCTAAAAACATGGATCAAATAAACTAAAAATAGCAAGTTAAATTATGTTGCAAAATAAGTGGGATGTTTCCATATTTTAAGGAGAAGAAGTGGTAATGATCTAAAAAGAGTATGACTCCATCCCCACACATTTTTGGAGAGCCTTGATAAGCTCCATCAAAGAAGTCCCAAGGCTTTGTGAAATCAATATGGGGCTTATGCAATACCCTTTTGGATTTAATATTAATATTAATATCAAAATTGATGCCCAAAATAATTTTTTAGTTTTTTTCAAAATAAATTTTGGTCGTCACATATCCAACGACAACTTTTATCGATGCGACGGTTTTTCTATATAAACATCGAAAATTTTTCATCGAATAGGCGAAGACAAATTTTATCGATGCGACGGTTTTTCTATATAAACATCGAATAGTTGTTGTCGAATAGGCGATGAAAACTTTTATCGATGCAACAATGTTGCTATATAAACATCAAATAGTTGTCGTCGAATAGGCGACGCAAATTTTATCGATGCGACGGTTTTTCTATATAAACATCAAATAGTTTTCATCGAATAGGCAACGACAACTTCTTTTGATGTGTCAGTTTAACTACATAAACACCAAAAAGTTGTCGTCGAATAGGTGACGACAACTTCTATTGATGCGTCAGTTTAGCTACATAAACACCAAAAAGTTGTTGTCGAATAGGCAACGACAACTTCTAATGATGCATTAGTTTAACTATAAAAGTTGTTGTCGCAATTTAGACAAAAAGTTGGTTTAAGATTGTTTGCTTATATCGTCGCTTATGCGACGTTGGATCAAGTTCGTCGCAAAGGCCACGTCACCTAAACCGACGTTTCAGAGACTCCAAATTCGTCGCCGTATCAACGACATAACGTCGCATAAGCGTCGAAACAACCATTGCAAAATGGGCCAAATATGCTAGTGGTGGCCTCTGTGGTATCGGTGGCAGTGCTGCTACCAGGGGTGCCCTCTAGAAACTGGGAAACAAGTGTTTGGGAATCCTACTCACAAAGGTGTATGTGCGAGAGGGTGACTGGGGTCTACTGCCTGCTCCCAAGTTCCCGTGTGCTACATGCAGGAGTTGTGTATCTGGGGTACCCATTCTATCCAATCTATCAACCACCTATGCCAAGGACTGAGACATGGTTCATTGACTAGCTAACATATCGTTGATAACCTGCATGAAAGATGCCTCTGGATCTATGGGGGCCTTGCCACTACCCTCTGGTCGCTCATATATGTCTCCTGGCATCCTCTCAGCCTCACGCTCTACCCTTCTCTCTGCTTCTATGTGTGCTTCTTCCTCTTCCTCTGAGCTAGGAGGAAAAGGGGGGAAATCAGGCCTATGCCTTCTTTCCTGATGCCTGTTGTAAGTGACATATTTGTCACCTATGTATTTGTGGCCCTCTGGGTCTTCTGCTGCACTCATTGTCTTTAGTCACAGGCTGGCAGGAGTAAAGCTCTGATACCACTATAATGTTCCTAACTTGGCTAGTCTAGGAAATGTTGCTAATGTGTGTGTAGGATCGAAGGTTTACAGCATATAAATGATCATACAAATAATAAACGTGACAAAGGATTGAAAAGTTTGTATTATGATATCTCTGTGGATTACAAAATGCCCAAATGAGAATGAATAACTGACAATACTCGACTAGATCAACATACAAAGGATCTTAGCCAGAATATAAATAAGCAACTGTGGCTGAATAAAATAACAACACTCAGCTTGATGAAAAGACAAAAGGATCTTAGCTNAGAATCACATATAGACATATATGAATGGCCGATTACAATAATCATAAAAATATTTGCAGAGTTAAACTTATGAATGCAGCGATAAGATGATAGTTATCTAGCATTAGACAAGAATAACAACATGAATAATATCCAACTGCAAATATAGAATAGACAGGAAGGTGAAATCTGAACAGGTATGGCAAAAGAAGCTTGTTTTACTTCATATGGAAATGAGAAGTTCTGAGTTACATAGTCTGAACAAGTCTCCAAAGTTGAACCCTTGGTTCCTCTTCTATTCTAATATTTAAAGCATTACAAAGTAGTTCTTTGATTCTAAAAACATGGATCAAATAAACTAAAAATAGCAAGTTAAATTATGTTGCAAAATAAGTGGGATGTTTCCATATTTTAAGGAGAAGAAGTGGTAATGATCTAAAAAGAGTATGACTCCATCCCCACACATTTTTGGAGAGCCTTGATAAGCTCCATCAAAGAAGTCCCAAGGCTTTGTGAAATCAATATGGGGCTTATGCAATACCCTTTTGGATTTAATATTAATATTAATATCAAAATTGATGCCCAAAATAATTTTTTAGTTTTTTTCTAAATAAGTTTTGGTCGTCACATATCCAATGACAACTTTTATCGATGCGACGGTTTTTCTATATAAACATCAAAAAGTTTTCATCAAATAGGCGAAGACAAATTTTATCGATGCGACGGTTTTGCTATATAAACATCGAATAGTTGTTGTCGAATAGGCGATGACAACTTTTATCGATGCAACAATGTTGCTATATAAACATCAAATAGTTGTCGTCGAATAGGCGATGCAAATTTTATCGATGCGACGGTTTTGCTATATAAACATCAAATAGTTTTCATCGAATAGGCAACGACAACTTCTTTTGATGTGTCAGTTTAACTACATAAACACCAAAAAGTTGTCGTCGAATAGGTGGCGACAACTTCTATTGATGCGTCAGTTTAACTACATAAACACCAAAAAGTTGTTGTCGAATAGGCAACGACAACTTCTAATGATGCATTAGTTTAACTATAAAAGTTGTTGTCGCAATTTAGACAAAAAGTTGGTTTAAGATTGTTTGCTTATATCGTCGCTTATGCGACGTTGGATCAAGTTCGTCGCAAAGGCCACGTCACCTAAACCGACGTTTCAGAGACTCCAAATTCGTCGCCGTATCAACGACATAACGTCGCATAAGCGTCGAAACAACCATTGCAAAATGGGCCAAATATGCTAGTGGTGGCCTCTGTGGTATCGGTGGCAGTGCTGCTACCAGGGGTGCCCTCTAGAAACTGGGAAACAAGTGTTTGGGAATCCTACTCACAAAGGTGTATGTGCGAGAGGGTGACTGGGGTCTACTGCCTGCTCCCAAGTTCCCGTGTGCTACATGCAGGAGTTGTGTATCTGGGGTACCCATTCTATCCAATCTATCAACCACCTATGCCAAGGACTGAGACATGGTTCATTGACTAGCTAACATATCGTTGATAACCTGCATGAAAGATGCCTCTGGATCTATGGGGGCCTTGCCACTACCCTCTGGTCGCTCATATATGTCTCCTGGCATCCTCTCAGCCTCACGCTCTACCCTTCTCTCTGCTTCTATGTGTGCTTCTTCCTCTTCCTCTGAGCTAGGAGGAAAAGGGGGGAAATCAGGCCTATGCCTTCTTTCCTGATGCCTGTTGTAAGTGACATATTTGTCACCTATGTATTTGTGGCCCTCTGGGTCTTCTGCTGCACTCATTGTCTTTAGTCACAGGCTGGCAGGAGTAAAGCTCTGATACCACTATAATGTTCCTAACTTGGCTAGTCTAGGAAATGTTGCTAATGTGTGTGTAGGATCGAAGGTTTACAGCATATAAATGATCATACAAATAATAAACGTGACAAAGGATTGAAAAGTTTGTATTATGATATCTCTGTGGATTACAAAATGCCCAAATGAGAATGAATAACTGACAATACTCGACTAGATCAACATACAAAGGATCTTAGCCAGAATATAAATAAGCAACTGTGGCTGAATAAAATAACAACACTCAGCTTGATGAAAAGACAAAAGGATCTTAGCTNGTGTCTTCCTCCTAGAATAGACTAAACTATCTCTCCTGAGATGCACCTCTTCTCCTCAATGACAAGTCATAATCTGCATAATGATGAATTAGGTTGTTGACCCTTCCTTTATAGCTTTCCAAAACCCTAAAACATGTTGAAACCCTAATTTGTTGTTGACTTCCAAAACCCTAAATTACTGTTGAAACCCTAATTCACTATTGACTTCTATTTTTAGCTCATAATGACTTAAAAGTGTTTTTAACCCTTTTTAGCTCAATGTCACTTTCTGAATATAACACCTGTGACTAGAGTGACCTCTAGTAACCCTATTTACCCCTCTTTGGCCCTCTCTATAGTCTAACAGGGCAGTTTAGACCATTAAGCCTCCTCTTATGGAGCTCCTATTTGGAAAGGGACATTACAGATACACTCAAGATAATTTCCATTTTTATGAGCTCAGTGGTGTACTCTTGCTCACTCCACCATTTCCTTTGCCTAAAGTGAGGCTAACATATACATTGGTCCTATGCATAGCCAATAGGGTAGAGGAGGGACTTGATGAAGGATTTAGAAACCTTCCACTTAGTTAATGGTGGATCACCTTCCAACTTAAGTGTCTTTGTGTGAATTTCCCACTAGGTTAGCTCATGAACCTCTAATTTTAGTGAGGCATATGAAATATTTTTCTCTTCATCTATATTTTGTAAAATAAATAAAATTTTGATTGTTATAATCAATGATTCACATTAGAAACATTTGATATTGTTTGATATACACTTTCCCTTCCATTTTAAGAAAATATTACAAAGAAGTGATGATACTATAACTTGGTTTCTCTTTTTGTGACTCTTTTTTCGACTCCTTTTGGGTCTTAATTTTCTCATGAATTCCCATCTAATCCAACTTATATGTTAGAGTCACCAACATCCCTGAAAGGTCCAAAATTGTTCACCAAAGTTGCCATGAGGAGGGCCATGTTGTGTTCACCAAAATTGCCATGAGGAGGGCCATGTTGACCATGGATATTCAACTGGAAGTGTTCATCACAATATATCTTATACTAGCACATCCACATCAGAGGTGGATGGTAAACGCCCATAAAAACAAAACCCTAATAGTTAACTTTTTAATTTATTTTAGAATGGCGAGCCTAATACTTTTGTCGAATGGGCCATAAGCATCTTTAACGCATGCCCTTGTAAGAGATGTCTTATATTTATATATGTATGAAATTGTAATTAATTAACCATGCATTTAAACGAATCATATATCTCTGAAGAATTGCAATGCAATGGCGATAACCTGCACAAAACTTATTAAATTAATCCTCATAGAACATTCAATTTATAGAGTATAAGTAGAGAAAATTAAACTAATCATGAAAGAAAATTTTATAATAGACTTACCTCCAGACTGGATAATGGCATAAGCAATGCCCTGGAAGCCGCGGGTTCAAGTCTTGCGGTCTTGTTTTGATAATAACTGTTGAAAGAATATGAAGCATGGGCTTCGAGAGTGTTAGGATTGTAGCAAGGTGCGCAAAGGTGAATCGATTGGAAATCCGCATCGCCTTCTCCGCGTGCATAACCTAAATCAATCTTGCAATTAGAAATGCACCACGTCTTGGATCCTCCAGCTAGGGTTATCCCGCTGTTGTGGTGATGTTGCACCGAGAGACTCTCGGGCCAAAAGATTTTTTTTTTTTTTTGAGTGTTTCCGGTTATTATATGATCATTTCTCGAACCAATATTATGGAACGAATAGATTGTTCTGTGATGATTTCTTTTCTCTGAAAAAACTGTTAAAAAATGAAACGTCCACACCATCCAAACGTGGAGAGCTTTTTGGGACATCTGGCCATGATTACTAGACGGACATTTGGTAACAATTATTTAAAATAATCTGGTAAAAAATAATAAAGGTAATTTGCAACAAAATATTAGGGTTACATTGTAATTTTATCCCTCCTTTTATAGTGACCACCAAAAATATTTGGGAATTATTAAATCTAGATCATGTGTTTATTATTTATTAATTAAAACAATGATATTTTGAAACCTCAATTTTATTTTTATATTTTTTCTTAAGAAAAAAACATAATTCTATTCATTCAAAGAGAATTAAATTATATTTTTTAGGTGCCAAATGCACGACTCAATCTTGGGTAGAATTTTTCAAAGGGACACAAAGTAGCTAGTTAGAGAGCCAAAAAAAAAAAAGACAGAAATAGATAGCGGCTCTTAATAGGCCAGAAACCCTTAACAAGAGAGCCCCTCACAAAAATAAAACCCCAATCAGGTAAACCCAAACAACCCTAGGAGGTCGGATGGACTAGTTCAGACCAGTATGAAAACCATCACAAGCCGAACCAGATGTAGCGACCACGATGAACCCCAAAACAACATCAGTAAACCATGAACTCCATGCCCGCTCCTAAGACCTCAAGGTGAATCCCCGCACCACACACCCAAGGAAAGGACCTCAAAGTTCTGGCACAACCTTCGCTAGATAGATAAACCATCAACATCACCAAAAGGGGCCATATCTCGACATACATCAAACCTTGAACAATCAAAAAAACCAAAAAAAAGAACCACAAAAGAAAAATATAACACAAAAATCGCACTTATAAGATACATATATAAGTAAAAAAAACTGTGGAATTATCCCAGCAAGAACACCCAATAACTAGACTGTATCTCGAACACAGAACCAGATCCACCCTCAGGGCAGACACCAAAGAAGCGACGAGACACAAAGAGGATGCATACGCCAAAGAATCCAGCCTCGGCCACGCAAGGAGAGAAAAAAGCTCCCTTCCGATCCTACTGCGGCATAAAACACAGATTTGTGAGAGGTCCTTGGGCTTCCGCACAGGAGCAAACCACTGCCGCCGCATAGGAGTAAACCATCATTGAAGAGTCTGGAATTTGCAACGTCGATTGACAATGTAGCAGCACCAAGAGAGTTGGAAACTGCGTCGACCTTCTTCGAGAACCCTCACCGAGAGAGGAGTGAGATCACGGGCATCTACGGTTTGATTTTCCCCCAACCACAACAAAAACCCCAATTCTATTATTTATTAATTATGCAGTTTATTACCTTAAATCCCAAATTTGTTATTTGTGGCATAGTGTTCAAAATTATGGAAGTATCTAAAACTTAAATAAAAAAATAAGTAAATGAACACAACATTCACATTAATGAACATAAGGTGTGATCTAAAAAAACTAATATGGTAGAAAAACTAGATAGAATGTAAGGCTTATGTTCTACTCTATTTTTCTTAGTTATGAAATGGAAGCACAAAGAAATGGGCACTCACTATGGAGTTTATATGGACACTATGAAATGAATGGTTGATACAAAATATTTTATATTATTTCTTATGCTTCCATATCCTACTCCTATATGTTCTTATCAACTATGGAACAATAACAATACCAAAACAATGTAACCACTAGGGTCACGATTTGGGTTTTTGCATGCCTCAACCCTCAATTATTGTTAGTGTTTTGAAATTTCTATAATATTTTTGAAATTTGACATGTGACTAGAAGGACATCTGTAAGTAATGGGAGATAACATGGCATCCACATGGTATCAATAGGGTAGGTTAACTTGTGAGAGGCATAACATCTACATGCAAAATCTGATTGAGGTGATTTTTTACACCATTGAATACTATGGCATGTAGAATAATGTTAATGGAGTGGATTAGAGTGAGCAAAGTTTTGACCTCAAATAGTGTAGTTTAACACCTCAAACTATATTTAGAAGTTTTCAGATCCCAAATCACCAAAATTGACACCAACACCTAATATGGGCCTTGCGAGCCAATTATTCCAATTTTTCTTCCTCAACATTACCAAGATTGATGGCATATTATATAATGATCCAGTCTATATCACTGAAAAAGGAATATCCAATATTCAAAATTTTGATTGAAAGAGAAAAATTAAAATAGAAACCAATAATTGGGAAATAATTCAACTATGTAAACAACCTCAATCTTGGGTAGTTTCATATCAATTTCCATATTTTAGATTTTAGGTTAAGCTAGTTGCTTGTTATTGAAAGAAACTCAATATTTTCCATGTTTACAAATAATTTTATCCATATATTTCAATATTTTCCACACTAGTAAGTTTATATGCCATGAAATGATTAAAAGAAAAAATAAATAAACACACACACATGACTAGTACTTGTATGTGAGTTTGGGTTTGTCTTCCCAATTTACCCTTACATTTTTGGTGTATCTCACTAACGAAATATATTGGGAATACTTTAGTGAGTTACATAAAAATAAATTTTAAGAGAGCTATACTCGGAGTATGCACACATGCTTGACTTTGTGTTTTGATTGACCTTAGTAAGGGTCTTCTAGACAAAATGATTTTCAAAAAAATGTTTTTATATGGATTCAAGTCTTGGATTATGATAATACAACATGTTGGTGTTGGATTTGTCATCTTCCTAGACATTTATTTAATATTTTCCTCATGCATGAGATCATTCCTCATGGAAAAAAGGGGTTAAATCTAAATAAAAATGTTGGACATATATGCAGATTGAAGAAGATGAAAAGGATGAAGAAAACCCAAAAACACAATACTCCAAGGATGCTAATACTACTTGTCTATACTTGTCTAGAAGTGTCACTTGGGAACACTACCCTATCTTCGAGGATAAAATAGAAACTGATGACACTGTGATTAAAGTTATACCTATTGTTTATTCTAGGGTAATGAAGTGCTTTCATGAAATTGAAAACTCTAGTTCTAATCACGGAACACTCCCCTCTTCATTCTTATTCTTTCTACTTTTTAGTTTCACGTAGATAATGTTGATCCTTCTTCAAGAGAGTGGTATAAAGTTAAAAAAAAAAAAGTTAAGAAAAAGATTAGAAATAATCTTTTACAGTTTTAGAAATGACATGTCCATTAATTATTTAATTAATATACAAAATGTAATTTTTATAATAAATTGATATATAAAATTGAAAATTTCTTTTAAGAAATGAAAAAAAAAAATAAAAAATACCTTTTTAATTTGAAACATAAAATGTCCCTATTAAATCATGGCTTAACTAAATGTTTTCCTTTATGCTCATCTCACAAAGAACCTAAAGTAAAAACATAAATCATGACTTAGCTTAATGTTCGCCTTTATGCTCTTATTTTCCAAAGGAAAAACATAAGTAGTTGGTGGATTGGTTTCCATACTATTTCAAATTTGAATGGAAGTTAGTAATCAAGTTTTGAGTGAATCACTACAGTGTCCAAACAAATTTTGAAGGAATGTATTTGTCATTTCACATTGCATTGCAAAAGTGTAATAAATTTTGAAGGAATGTATTTGTCATTTCACATTGCATTGCAAAAGTGTTTTGAACTTAATTACGGAGGAATAAAATACCAAAAAAACTTAATATAAACGGAGGAATAAAATATCAAAAAAAACTTAATATAACTTAGGATGTTGAAAGTAGAGGATAGATTGTTTAGCTTCTCAACACAAACTATAGTCATATGTACGGTTTACCTACTCGTTTATATAACTAGTTTGAAGGATTTATTACATACTTTAAAATACACACTCAATCCTAGGGAAACTCTTTATCATTGGTTAATGACAATATACCAATCTCAAAATAATTACATTATAATATATTTATCAACAAATTAAACTAAATTCACAAAGAAACTGGCCGTTTAACCTCACAAGTATATAGAAATTTCAACCATATTTAACGAGCAAACAAATTCCAACACTTACAACGGTTTTAAGATTTTGAAGAGAGAACTAAAAATATTTTA
>JZKD02S1906476.1:0-14720 GCA_000966675.3 Picea glauca | reverse complement strand
TATAAATGTTTGGCAATATTTTTGTAAAAATATTCAAATTTCTAAGGATTTTATATAGTTTTTATAAACTTTTGGCGATTTTTAAGGTAAAATAATTTTATCCTATAGAATTTGGATGAATCATTTTTAAAATAGCGAATCTCGTTTTTGGAAAAACCATGGAAAATTAGCCCATGAGTGAAATTTAGCCCCTAAAATCATCCATGATTAAATCCTCTTGGAATATTATACTTCCTCCCCCTTCTATTGCAATGTTCTCTTCCTTAATTCTATACATGTCTAATGTGCACTCCTTGATCAGATCAAATACTCGACAATCCTTGCCCTCATGTTCCACTGATTTGTAAAAGCTATAGAATAATCTTCTTGGGGTACTCTGGTATTTTTGTAATAGCTGGCACTGATGGGGGTTATGTCCCCATTTCTTTCATATCTCATAGTATCCTCCTCCTGGTAGTGAGTTTGTTGCTTTGACTGCTATGTACTACGCAAAGGCTAGACATTCATATTTTTGGTGACCTTCAGTCCTACATTTGGTGCACTAAACCTGTTCTCGTTTCTCTTTCACCATTGGGATTTCTGCCAATTGAATCATCAGTGCAACTAATTGGTTTTGAATCTATGCCATTCCACTGTTGTCTCCGGTCTAAGATGCTACCATTTTCATAGAAATTTCGAGCACCTCAGACTATGACGTAACCTTTTAATGTATTAATCGACTGTAAATGTGAGGTAAGAATCATACAATGAACTACTCTCAATGTTGTTGATCGGGTATTTGAAATGTTAGCCTCCCCATTACATCTTTGAACCTCTGATCGAACTCCCATACTGACTCATTCTATACTTGTTTGATCTCCTTGAGTTTAGTAATGTACTACGACTCATACTTTGGTTTCTTGAATTCCTTTCATAATGCTTGTCTAATCGCTGCTAAAGTCCTTGTCTAGCCTAGTATTGTGGTACTTTGGATCTTCATGCACCAAAATAGTGCATGTCCTCTAAAGGTTGTTTCCAACTGCATGATCTTTGCACCATCATCGTGGACATTCTTTACATTCCATATGGTTTCAGATATGAACAAGTGTTGTTCTTGGTCCTCAGATCCAATTCCTTTGAACTCTGATAACATGAGTGTATTATCTTCTCCTACCATATTGTTGTGTGTAGGAACCCTTCCTCGTGATACTGGTGGATTCTGGTTATCTGGGATAGTACTATTTTTTTGGTTACTGCTACTCTGACTTCCTCTATTGATTACAACTTCTCTAGAAAGGTATTCAAACATTGTCTCAAATTCGGGTGATGTAAATGAGATTGTTGTTTCGACCCAAGACTCCACTCGAAAGGGAATTATTGGTTCCTCTATCACTGGACTGAACTCGATATCTTCTTCTTATCCTTCTGTCTTTTGTACTTCTATGATACATATATTTGTGTGATGTTCTGGGTACTCGCTAGGTTTCTCTCTCTCTCTCTTCAGCCACAATCCTAGACTTCTTGTACCTTCTCCCACTGCAAATAACTCCAAATTCATCTTCTCCTTCGGATATCCCTTCCTCTTTCCCTTTCATTCTTAGTATTCCCTTCCTTTGTCAATTTTTCCTACTCTCAGTTCATATTCTAGCCAACAACCCCATTCGCTTTGTTAGGTGCAAAATTATTTAGGTGTTTGACTCTATTGTGATGACTTCCTTGTCATATAGCAACATATTTATTCGGGTAGCTAACAATTTTAAGAATCTTCGTCGCGGACCTTTAAAGCAGTCTCTTTCTATGACATTTTAAGATTGGGTACAGTCTATCATAAATTTTGTTACGTAGCCTCCCAATATACTTTCCAGCCAAAAGTCCACTACACGAGATGTCCTATTGTCTACTAAGTCCACTCATCTCACTAGTTCATGAGTCCAGTTCTTTGGTGTAGCTCGTCTATGTCTACTAGTCTTTTCCACAAATATTTCCATCCATTCTGCTGAAATGTTAGGAAATTCACTGAAAACATCTCATGCAAATATTTGTACATATACCTTTGCAACCATTTCTTATTCTTTAAGAGAGGGTTTCTATTATCCTTCTCACCAAATTCTTGTTCTTTTTGTTCCATCCATTCAATTATATCCTTCCTTGTTGGTCTCCAAAACATTCCCTCACTTCCATCTTCTAAGTCCTGGCAATGCAACCATTTGTTGGCGTGTGCAGATAGGTTCAAAACCCTAGGTTCAAGGTAATTAGTCCAACAAAACCCTACATATACTAGCCCTTTCATCATCACCTGCAAGCAGGCGAAGTCTCACTTGAGGTATTCTTATGGGGACTGCAGGAACCAAGATTCTGCAGCGGTGAAGGAAGGAAGGGAGACACGCTTTGTCATACCTATAGGATATTTTCATGCAATAGATCGTTGTCAACATGTCCTCTTTACATAGTTCTATGTGAACATCAGTCCATATTCATTCCACTTAGTGGTTAAACATACAATTACATATATTGGCATTAATTTATCGACAATATCAATAATGATAAACATTCATCCATAGAAAATTCAAGAATTATCACAATAAAAACATGAATAATCATTCAACATCACAATTAGACACAGAGTTAGCGTGGTTCACCCCCACCTAGGCTATGTCACAAAATATTTTCTTATTTATTATATTTATGGTATTTTGCTTGGGCTCTATGATACAATGGATGTTCAATACACAAAAATACACTTCTTACATTGGTAGCTTCATTACATACACAATATCTTACAGAAAAAACCAAAACTAAGAATCCTCTCAAAGGTCCATTAATATATCCCCAACTTCACTTGTCTTTTACATCCTTTATGCCTTTATGATTTGGATACCACTCATGCTCGACTAGAGACAACTCATTATGACCTCGATAAAACTCATTGCCAAATGGTTTTCATGGTTTTCTCAGATTTTAAGCTAGTTTTTCTTTCATATCCCTAGTGTTCTCTTCTTTCTCCTCTGTTGTTTCTTGATCTTCTTGATCCTCTTCCTTTTCGTTTTCCATGTACCTCATCTCTTCTCACTGTTCTTTCATTTAAAATTTGTGAAAGCAGGCATAACGCAATATTACACACAGAAATCAATATTTGTATATTACCATCAAATCAATATACAATATAAAAATATATAGTTAGAGTTAGATCCAACTAATTCTAAATCTAGAAAGATAAGTTGCGAGAATATCTGAACAATCTCCAATGCAACTAGTTCTAACAAACCCAAACCAAATACTAATCATGGAATTTTGTCATTATTCTCCAACACTCCCCCTTAATGGACATACAATTCATATTTGTCATCTTTGTCTGGTTGGTCTTCATTAACAACTCTACCCACTCTGCAATCACTCGATTTCTCTCTTTTCTTCTCCACACTTTCAAGCTACCTCTTGATCCATTTAAAGTAGAACCTCTTTAGACCATCATTGACGTATTTTTAGGATTGGCACTTCTTGACTACCCAAAAGTATAGCCTCAACACTGATTTATCCTATGGATACACTACCATTTGTGAAATTCCCCCGAAGAAAAAATTTCTACAGTTATATAGGATAGTGATCTAATTACTGGATATTTTCATCAGTCAATCATACAAATGACCTTTTATACACTCACAAACTCACAAGAGAACCTGTAACTGTTCGAATTGAAACACCCAAAGTACAACAAGTCCCAGCAGAATTTGAAAGAATGTGGACATAATCAAATTCGTGATGTGTTCTCTTGGCACCAAAGAATGTAGAGAATCACTAATTTAAATTATGTTACTCTGTTCAATTCAATGGTTGTTTATACTATAATTTTACAAACACAAATATAACAATAATACATAATTTAAAAATACATTTTAAAATACATCACACCACATCATGAATCTAAAAACAAAACATTCACCCATCTCACATGCCACTGCAATTGAATCCTTGGATGACATCTTTGTAAAGCAAAGAAACGATGCTCTTCTTCTTCTAGAATAAATATTTCCCCCTTTAAGAGGATTTTATTCTCTCCAATAAGAAGAAACAACATGAATGTGAGGGTGATGCAGGAGCATCGTAAGCAGCCAGCCAAGCAAACATGAAGGAGGAAGACAACTGGAAAAGCCCAGCACAAATTTTTCACATTTTGAAATGTTTTCTTTTGGAAAATTAATGAGCAGGTATTAATGTAGTACTTAAAGGAAGCATACTTGCATGTTGTAAACAAATCTTGAGCGGTTTACTCTCATCTGTAGAATGTAAAGACATTTATATGTAATTAATGAAAGTAGGTAGATTTGAATTTATAGACTAGACATTTTAGAGAGTAGGAGGGAAAATGAATATAGACACCCTCACCCTTGTATCATTGTAACATTATGATCATTAGCATAATATAGAAGAGGAGAGTTGTAGCAGAGAAATGAAAGGAAGAACCCATGTACAGGAGCTTTGAATTAATATATGAAGCTTTGAATCAAATTCATGGTGTCATGATGTTTTCTGTTTATACATGATGAATGGTATGCTTACAGTTGTTTTATTGTCTCTCTTATGCATTTCCTTTAATACTATGTTGAATGTATGATTTCATGTTGAATGTTTAAACTCTGAGAGAAGAAATAGAATGAGTTTCAATTGTTTCTCTTCCTGAGAGAGAGTTTCTGCAAGGAGTGCAATGAAACATCCGCAAGGTGTGTGTTGACAAGGTTATGAGTTTACCTTAGAAAGATCAGGAGAGATATCGTTGTTCTCATTCCCGCAAGAGTGTAGGTAAAGCACAGAAGCCATGCAAGTTGTGCACATGCTAATTGAAGCCTTAGAATTTATCAACTAAGGTTGAAGAGTGAAGGACTGCTATTTCCGAGAGTGCATAGAGTCAAAGAATCAAATACACAGAAGTATTTGAAAGATTGCCGCAAGGAGTGCGAGCAGAATTCCTTTTGGGGACTTGAGGTTGCAAGTGAAAGCTCGGGAGGGATAACACCTTTGAAGAATTCAAAGGAAGACAGGAAGTGAAATCATTGTGCAGAATTTAGGTCCCAGAAAAAGAACACCAAGTTAGTTTGGGCAAGAGGTTCTTGGGGAAGAAATTGAACGGTTGAAATTCTCCATGGAGAACTCACGAAATCGCGAGGACCGTAGGATCCAGAAGAGTTGCAAGGTGGATAAGGGTTGGATAAACCCATTATGTTGGTTTCAAGGATCAACGTGAACCATTGATCGTGGTCAGCTAAGCCATTGGATCATTTCAGCAAATCGTGGTTTGTAAGTCCGGAGCGCAAGCCAATTCCCTTGGTCACTCGAACTCCTGGATCGTGAAATGGATTATCATGTCTGAAGGCGAGGAGCGGAATTTTTGGCAATTCACAAGTCCAGATTTTGGTACTTTGGGGGTCCTGACGACAAGGCGTCGGGGCATAGTGGAGTGAAAATCCTGAAGTCATGAGTTGCAACAGGGCTTGGCCTGAATTTTGGGATTTTGGCACTTCAAGTGTCAGGAAGCAGAGGAGGTAGCATTCTGGGATCGAGAGTTTTGAACTCTCGGTACCTGAAAGCCCAAAATAATGTGGGTGGTCGAATCAAAAGGGAGGCTACATGTCGTTGATTCCGTAGAGGTGAAATTTCAGAATTCAGGGTTTCGAAGTGGTAGAGAAATAGCGATTGGAGGATTTTTCAAGTCCTGAAAGCCTAGAAGCTTGAGCGATAGTTGGAAAGAGTCCATGTCAAAGATAGAAGACATTGGAGTGGACAGGTGGCATATATTTTTCAATAGGCAGAGTCAATCCTTGTTGACCATTTCAGGGTTTTGTATATTTTAGAGCTAGGAGTCTTGCATCTGGATTCGTGAAGTCGCAAAGTCCAAAACTCCGAATCAACAAAAAGTCCCGTTGGAGAGCCAGCCTTTGCTGAATGCATCGAGGTTCGACATTTCACTATTTTCGAAGATAAGAGGTTGGGGTTCTTTGTTCCAGAATTCTCGAAGTCGTGAAATGCGATACAACTATAGAGGAGGATGTGGCCAAACGCTTCAATGTTTCGGCATTTCAGGTTTCGGTGGGTTGAAGAGCCGAAAACTCAACAACAGAAATCGCAAAATCGCGAAACCTAAAGTACCAGTTTGACGAAGGGCACAATCTTATTGAGATCAGGAGATTTGGGTGATTCTTTGTGTTTGATCACACGGGGCATACTCATAAGGACATGTGGATACACGGTCATGTGTGTGCAGGATTCCCTATGGGGAAATCAAAGAGTCAATCAGACTCAGGAGGGAAGATTTAGAATGATCCTCAGCAGATCTCAGCCTGAGGGTCGGGGGTCTGCGTCATTTGTGGTATCAGAGCTCAGAACAAGTTCTTTTCTTTCTGTGGTAGAGAGAACATGGGAACATTTTACAGCCATGCTGTCGAGGAGAAGAGATAGGCCAATGCCTAATCCAGTAGTGGAAAGAGAAATTCATGAGTTATATGCCAGGCCTGATTCCATGGAGACAACAAAGAGGCGCATAGTTGATGTTGGGGATATCCACGAAGATAAAAGTGAAAATGAAGTTGGAAATGAAGGAGAAGAAGTTGCAGTCAAATATGCTGCAGATGAACGCCTATTCAGGGTTGTTGCAAGGATAGGTGCCAGAGAAAAAATGGACATTCCAGTGTATGAGGGGAACTTGGATATTGAAGAGCTTCTAGACTAGATTAGAGCTCTAGACAAATACTTCGACTATGAGAATGTCGAGGAAGACAAGAAGGTCAAACATGTTGTTACTAGACTTAAAGGGCATGCACCACTATGGTGGGATGAACTGCAGGCTAATAGATGCTGCAAGGGCAAGCAGGAAATCAAAAGCTGGGATAGAATGGTTGCAAAGATGAAAGCCAAATTTATACCCAAGGATTATCAAATCACTCTATTTTGGAAGATGCAGAATTTGAGACAGAAGCTGATGTTAGTGAAAGAACACACTGAAGAATTCTACAGGATAAACATCAAAGTAGGTCATCAGGAAAGCGATGATGAAAAGGTTTCCAGATACATGAATGATATGCAATATGACATTCAAGATGAGATGAACATGATGACCATTCGAAATGTGGAAGATGCTTATCAGATAGCTCTGAAAGCCAAAGAGAAGCTGAGCCAGAAACAAGGTCAAAGAGGCCAAGGTAGAAGTCAAGCCAGAGGCAAAACAATTKCCTGAGACAGAACTCAGAAATCTAAAGAAGAGGGGAGGAGATCTCAGACTCAACATGAGAGAGGAGGAAGCTCATAGAGAGGGCAGTATGCTGATAKAAATACTTGTCCTTCAGCTAGARGAAGAGAAAGAGGCAGAGGTGGTGAAGTAAAATGSTTTKTCTTTGGAAAGATTGGACATAAATCCTATGAGTGTCCAGATAAGAAAAAGGATKGTGGTGAAACTCACATTGCCGAAGCTCAAGGACGGAATGTTGAGGCAGAAGATGCTGAGGGTGGAAGATCCTTGATGATGAGGAAATTTYTCTTAACGCGAGRGAAAGAGGCAGAGAACCCAACCCAAAGAAACAGTCTATCTYAGACTACTTGCAAGACTAAAKAYAGGGTATGTAAGGTCATMGTGGATAGTAKTARCACAAACAATCTCATATCTACAAAGATGGTAGAAAAGTTGGAGCTGGAGACTATTA
The DNA here is from genome assembly GCA_000966675.3 of Picea glauca. Lineage (NCBI taxonomy): Eukaryota > Viridiplantae > Streptophyta > Pinopsida > Pinales > Pinaceae > Picea > Picea glauca. The sequence goes on along the minus strand of JZKD02S1906476.1, from coordinate 7,053 downwards.
TACATCCAAGCCCATACAGAGTTTCGTGGCTACAAAAAGGACATCAGGTAAATGTCACTAAACAATGTTTAGTTGAATTTAAAATAGGAGGATATAAGAATGAAATATTATGTGATGTCATTCCCATGGATGTTTTACATCTATTGATGGGTAGACCATGGCAATATGACAGGAAAGTGATTCATGATGGGAGAAAGAACATGTACACCCTGGAGAAGAATGGGAGGACGCACATGTTGCTGCCGATTAAAAACCAAGAGGTGAAAACAGAGATGAGAAACACTATACTTCTCATGAGTGGGAAGGAACTTCTTAATGAGATTAAGAAGAAGGAAGACACACAGTTTATTGTGGTCAGGAAGCCCAAAATTGTTTTGATCAGTATGAGAATATATGATTTGCCAGAAGAAATTCAGGAATTGCAGGTAGAATTCATTGATATAGTAGTGGACAAACTACCTTATTCATTTCCACCTATCAGAAGTATAAGTCATCACATTGATCTTATACCTAAAGACAGTTTACCAAACAAATCCACGTACAGGTCGACGCCGCAGTAAAATAAGGAAGTCAAGAGACAGGTCCAGGACTTAATGGACAAAGGATTGATTTGAGAGATCTTGAGTCTGTATGTTGTTCCAATAGTGCTCAACCCAAAGAAATATGGAGGCTGGAGGATGTGTACAGACTCAAGAAAAATCAATAAGATTACCATCAGATACAAATTTCCATTACCAAGGATGGACGCCTTGATGGATTGCTTGAGTGGAGCAATTTTTTTTTCAATGATTGATTTGAAAAGAGGGTATCATCAAATTAGAATGAGAGAAGGTGATGAATGGAAGACAACATTCAAGATGAATGAGGGGTTGTATGAATGTGTTGTTATGCCATTTGGATTAACTAATGCACCCAGTACTTTCATGAGATTGATGAACAAACTCCTGAAGGATTTCATAGGGAAATTCGTCATCATATATCTTGATGATATATTAATTTTCAGCAAGACATAAGCAGAGCACTTAAAGCATTTAGATGTAGTGATGAGGAGGTTACAACAAGAGAAATGGCTGATTAATATGAATAAATTTTCATTTATGAGGACATAAATCATTTATTTGGGTTTTGTTATCTTTGTAAATGAGTTGAAGATGGATCCAAAAAAGGTAAATGCAATTGAGAATTGGCCATCGCTGAAAAGTGTGTTTGAAGTTCGATGTTTCCATGGTTTAACAAGTTTCTACAGGAAGTTCATCTGAAACTTCAGTGGAATTGGCGCACCAATGATAGATAGGGTGAAGAAAAGACAAATATTTTCACTGGACAGAAGAAGTAGAGAAGATCTTCAATTTGGTGAAGAAGAAGATCACGGAGCAACCAATTCTGGTTTTGTCGGACTTTAGCAAGACATTCTAGGTCAAGTGTGATGCAAGTGGATTTGCAATTGGAGTAGTATTGAGCCAAGATGATAGGCCGATTGCATATTTCAGTGAGAAACTGAATGAAGCGAAGATTAAATACTCAACATATGACAAAGAATTTTATGCATTCATACAAGCACTGAAGAAATGAAGACACTATCTGGTTCCCAAAGAGTTTGTTTTGTACAGTGATAATCATGCTTTGCAATTCGTGACTCAATAGGAGAAGTCGAACCAAAAGCACGCTAAATGGGTTGAATTCATGTAGAATTTTACTTTTGTGATTAAGCATATTTCTGGAACTGCTAAAAAAGTTGTTGATGCTTTGAGCAGGAAATGTTTGCTTATGGAGGAATTCAGAGTCAAGACTTTAGGTTTTGATAACTTCAAAGAAATGTACAGTGACAACCCTGATTTTGAGGAGGCATATGAGCCATTTGAGAATCTGATTCTCAGGGACAGAAGCTAATGGACCGAGTATATGATCTAGGATGGGTTATTATTCTAGAGCAATCAACTATGTATTCCAAAATGCTCCATGAGGGATAAACTGTTGAAGGAAAAACACAAAGGGGGATTGGTCGGACACTTCGGTCATGATAAGACGTTCTCAAAGTTGAATGGCTCATATTTTTGGCTAGGGATGAGGACAGGTGTTAAGAAATTTGTGGACAGATGCAGGATTTGTCAGCATACAAAAGGGAAAAGGTAGAACACAGGCTTATATCAACCATTACCCATACCAGAAAGGTCGTGGGACGCAGTGAGCATGGATTTCATATTGGGACTGCCAAGAACACAAAGAGCATGTGTTGAATCTTTGTGGTAGTCGACAGATTTTCAAAGATGGCAGATTTCATACCATGCCAGAAAACCAACAAGGCAACTCATATTGCGAACCTGTTTTTCAAGGAAGTCGTCAGACTTCACGACTTTCCAAAGAGTATCATTTTTGATCGGGATACCAAGTTCATTGGACATTTCTAGAGGAATTTATGGAAGAAGCCAGAGACAAGTTTGTCTTTTAGCTCAGCGTATCATCCTCAAAAAGATGGGCAGACAAAGGTTGTGAACAGAAGCTTGGGTGATTTGTTGAGGATCTTAGTGATTGAACACCATAGTCAATGGGATCACATTCTGCCACAGGCAGAATTTGCTTATAATGATTCACTCAACAGAAGCACAGGGCAGAGTCCATTCCATATTATATATGGAATGAAGCCAAGGGGAGTTTCTGAATTGAAGGATTCATAACAAAATGAATTCAGGAGTGCTAGTGCAGAGGGCTTTGCAGAAGCAATGAAGGAGATTCACATTTGAATTAAGGAACGATTGCAGAATTCAAATCAAGAATACAAGCGCAGAGCAGATCAACACAGGAAAGGCCTTCAATTTGAAGTTGGTGATTTGATTCTTGCACATCTAAGGAAGGAGAGGTTCCCAACGGGAACATATAACAAACTGAAGATGAAAAATATTGGACCATGCAGATTCATAAGGAAATTTGGGGCAAACGCATATGAAATTGAATTACTTGATGGGATCAGAATCTCACTGATATTCAATGTTGTGGATTTGTACCCTTACAGAGCTGAAGAAGCAGGAGCAGAGAAGGAAAGAAAAGAGGTTCAATGGGAAAAAAAATGCCTGCAGCTGAAAATCCACAGATGGGAAACATAATTGACAAGAGGATTAGCAAAAAGACCAAGAGAAAAGAGTATTTTGAATATTTGGTCAAATGGAAGGGACATCCAGTTGAAGATGCTAGTTGGGAAGATGAAGCAGAAATTCATAATCATGGACAGACCATGCAAGAGCTCATGAACAGGATTTCATGAAAATTTTCAAGCGAGGAAGTATGATGCAAGAGCATCGTAAGCAACCAGCCAAGCGAACATGAAAGTGAAAGATAGTTGGAAAAGCACAACACACATTTTTCACATTTTGAAATGTTTTCTTTTGGAAAATTAATGAGCAGGTATTAATGTAGTAGTTAAAGGAAGCATACTTGCATGTTGTAAACATATCTTGAGCGGTTTTTTCTCATCTGTAGAATGTAAAGGAATTTATACATAATTAATGAAAGTAGGTAGATTTGAATTCATAGGTTAGACAGTTTAGAGAGTAGGAGGGAAAACATATATAGACACCCTCACCCTTGTATCATTGTAAAAATATGATCATTAGCACAATATAGAAGAGGATAGTTGTAGCAGAGAACTAAAAGGAAGATCCCATGTATAGGAGCTTTGAATTAATATATAAAGCTTTGAATCAGATTCATGGTGTCATGATGTTTTCTGTTTATATATGCTGAATGGTATGCTTATAGTTCTTTTATTCTCTCTGTTATGCATTTTCTTTAATACCGTGTTGAATGCATGATTTCATGTTGAATGTTTGAACTCTGACAGAAGAAAGAGAATGAGTTTCAATTGTTTCACTTCCAGAGAGAGAGTTCCTACAAGGAGTGTAGTGAAATGTTCACAAGGTGTGCATTGCCAAGGCTCCGAGTTTACCTCAGAAAGCTCAGGAGAGATACTATTGTTCTCATTCCAGCAGGAGTGCAGGTGAAGAACAAAAGTTGTGCAAGGTGTGCGCAGACTAATTGAATCCTTAGAATTTATCAACTAAGGTTGAAGAGTGAAGGACTGCTATTGTCGAGAGTGCACAGAGTCGAAGAATCAAATACACAGAAGTATTTGAAAGATTTCCACAAGGAGTGCGAGCAGAATTCCTTTTGGGGACTTGAGGTTGCAAGTGAAAGCTCAAGAGGGATAACACCTTTGAACACTTCAAAGGAAGACAGGAAGCGAAATCATCACGTAGAAGTTAAGTCCCAGAAAAAGAACACCAACTTAGTTTGGGCCAGAGGTTCTTGGGGAAGAAATTGAATGATCGAAATTCTTTGTGGAGAACTCGTGAGGACAGTAGGATCCAGAAGAGTTGCAGGGTGGATAAGGGTTGGACAAACCCATTATGTTGGTTTCAAGGATCAACGTGAATCGTTGGATCATTTTGAAAAATTGGGGTTTGTAAGTCTGGAGTGCAAGCCAAATCCCTTGGTCACTCGAACTCTCAAATTGCAAAATGGATTATTGCATGTGAAGGTGAGGAGTGGAATTTTTGGCAATTCGGAAGTCCGAATTTCGGTACTTCGGGGGTCCTGACGACAAGCAGTCGGGGCATAGTGGAGTGAAAATCCCGAAGTCATGAGTTGCTACAGGACTTGGCGTGAATTTCAGGATTTCAGCACTTCGGGTGTTGGGAAGAAGAGGAGGTAGCGTTCTGGGATCGAGAGTTTCGAACTCCCGGTACCCGAAAGCCCGAAATAACGTGGATGGTAAGATCAAAAGGGAGGATACTTGTCGTTGATTTCATAGAGGTGAAATTTCAGAATTTGAGGTTTCGAAGTGGTAGAGAAACAATGATCGGAGGATTGTTCAAGTCTCGAAAGCCGAGAAGCTTGAGCAACAGGTGGCAAGAGTCCACATCAGAGATAGAGGACATTGGAGTGGACAGGCAGCGTGTCTTTGTCAATATGCAGAGTCAATCCTTGTTGACCGTTTTTGGGTTTTGGAGGTTGAAGAGTCGGAAGTCTTGCATCTAGATTCATGAAGTCGTGAAGTCCGAAACTCTAAATCGACGAAAAGTCCCATTAGAGAGCTAGCCTTTGCTGAACGCATCAGGGTTCAACATTTCGGTATTTTCGAAGACAAGAGGTTGGGGTTCTTTGTTCCGGAATTCCCGAAGTCGCGAAACACAATATAGCTGTAGACGAGGATGCAGTCAAAGATTTCAGCGTATCAACATTTCGGGTTTCGGTGGGTTGAAGAGCTGGAAACTCGACAACAGAAATCACAAAATCGCGAAACTCGAAGTCTTGGTTCGATGAAGGGCACGATCTTATTGAGGTCAGGATATTTGGGTGATGCTTTGTGTTTGATCACATAGGGCCTACTCACAAGGACCTGTGGATACACCGTCAAGTGTGTGAGGGATTCCCTATGGGGAAAATCAAAGAGTCAATCAGACTTAGGAGGGAAGATTTAGAATGATCTTGATCGGATCTCGGCCCGAGGGTCGGGGGTCTGTGTCAGAGGATCACTATCAATATAGTCTCGTAAAGATAATAAATATTGATCCTCTAATTGATACATGACCCTTAACAATAGTCACGAGCTTGACTTCTCTTCTTATCTCGCAGCGATAATCTTTAATTTGTTCCAAAAACGATATGCACGTTCTTCTTTTCAGATCGCATAGATGGCAGTGCACATGCCTCTCTTTACTTGAATCCACAGATCGACACCTTGAATCAAATAGATCTCCAGAAAAAATAATCTAACATCCACAGATTTGCACCTTGAATGAAACAAATTTCCACCGGCAACAATTTGGTAGATAGATTCTCCTCCAATCCACGCAACGAAGTCTCTCTACACACAAAACTCAACACAGAAGAAATCACTCACATAAATATAGTCTTGTCTCCTATATATTTACAGATAATCAACATTCATAGCTCTCACATTTTCCTGGCTATCCTGTGAATGATTTAATTCAATACAGACTCTCATACCAATTTAAAATTTATGAAAGCAGCCATAGCACAATATTACACACATAAATCAATATACGAGAGTTAGATCCAACTAATTCTAAATCTAGGCAGAGAAGTTGAGAGAATATTTGAACGATCTCCAATTAATTTAAGAAACCCAAACCAAATACTAATCATAGAATTTCGTCATTATTCTCCAACCCATTTCCCCAAAAGTGCCTGCCTAACACATATTTAGCTCATCATCATTAGGACATCATAAATTATAAATTACAATACAATTGTTGAGGCTATTGAGACTAATGGCATAAAAAATCTGATGACACCAACATATGCTAACTCAACATTCCAACGTCTTAAATTATAGGACACCCATCGAGGTTGTAACATGTCGGCCTCGAGATTCCAAAACCAATGGATAAAAAGTTATTAAGGGTGTCTCTACATCATACTAAGTTTGAATGCGAGCGAGAGTTGAGCATCATCCACACACATTATTATTAGGTTTTCTACAGGTTTGAAATTCTGAAATTACATTTGAGAAATTTATATATTTGTGAGGTTGTGGATAAGAGCCTGTTATTAGTCCATACCATGGAACTATAGAAATGAGTTTTCTTTTGATGTGACATTGATGTGACATTAATTTTCTTTTTACCATAAATTTGTGTATGCAATGTAATGTTTAACATAGGAAAACAAATATATATTTTTGGATATAATAAAAATATTTGTGTTTCTGATTTCTAATTGGTTGATAGAATTGAAATGTTTAAATATGTAGAATTAATTACATAATCAATGAATTTCACCATTTACCACATTTAAATATAAAAAGTTTAACTATGTATTTATTATAAGGCATTATTATATTTATATTATATTTATTATATAATATATTATTTATTATTATATTTATTATCTAATAGATTATTTAGATTATATTTATTATTTAATATAATAAATATTATATAAAAATATATATTATTAAATTTGAAAGGTTTATATTCAAAAAGAAAAATTGAATATTTTAAAAATGCAAATTTGCATTTGGCTAGCTTATTTTAA